>JPKC01000465.1:0-14477 GCA_000750925.1 Pseudogymnoascus sp. VKM F-4518 (FW-2643) | reverse complement strand
CGTCCTTAATGGCGGCGTTGGGGATTAATTGTTTCCTAACATTCGAGTCCCAGCCGTTGGTGCCTACAACGAGGTCGCACTCATCAGTAGTTCTATTAGTGAAATATACTCTTGCCCCTCCCTTCGGCAGCGGCATATAGCGCTCGAAGGCATGGCATACCCTAAGAACCGGCTCGGCCTAGTGCAGCAGAGCTTGTCTTAGCTGCCACCTCGAAACCGCAAACTGGTCCTTCATGGGATCTGAGTCCCAGACGAACATCTTGTCGCCATTCCCCTTGAAAAATTCGATCTTCTCGCCCCCCTCTAGCGTCTCTCTAATGCCGAGGGCAAGGCGTGCCTAGACCTCTTTAGAGAGCTTACGCTTCAGCATCGCCAGCGTCGAACCCGATAGCATTACACAAAACCCGATGAGGCGATCGTCGACGCCATCACTGCGTTCGTAGCATGTAGCGTGGATTCCCAGCGCTGACATAAGCAGCTGTGCAAGAGCGAGGCCACCGATACTAGCGCCGATGATGATGATCTTCAACGGCTTGACATCGTTCGATGTCCTGTTAAGCATATCAGATTTAGGACCTACGCCAGTTGTCTCTATATCTCTAGGGTCTACATAGTTAGGAATCGGCTTAGTATGCTGGTCTAGAAAAGCTTCCAGACCCTTTTGTAAGGGTAGCATAAATATCACGTTGTCGTTGTATCGTTGCACTGTCGTTGTATTGTCATTGTATCCTGTAGCGATTGTTTAATAATCGACCGAGCTTAAGTCCAAACAAGATCTAATGAACTTATATAAGGTCAGGTTAAAGACAAGACCCGCAATATATATATGTACCCATCTACAGTTAGTCCTAGCGTTTTGGCAGCGTGGTCTAGGCCCAAGACCTAAAAGCGGCATATTTTACTTTGTACATAGACGATTATCTAATGTCCTATCTAATAGACTATACAATACCCTGTAGGCTATCCGACACCCCTATAGTACTTCGCCAAAAGCATTTATACAGGCTTATGTAACATCATCGTTAATGAAGAAACATTTCGTTAGGACAGGTCGTTATAGGATAACGGAAGGTAGTATGAGTATACTGCCTTCCATCACCGTCTCTGCGCTACGAAATGCGGTTTAGCGCAGCCTCCCTAGTAGTCACGATAAAGAACATCCCAGTTAGTCTTATCTTAAAAGCCCTCTGTCCCTCGTCCCTCAAAACCTAAAATGAAAAAGCCCTGTCCTGAAACCATGTCCTACAAAGCGCCCCGCAGGGAGTACATTAAGACGATATGTCCCTTCCTACCCTAATACTGCACTGCTATCTGCGCCGGCTCCCCTAAATACCCACCCCCGCACCTGCTCCGCCTGATTGAAGGCACTTAAGAAAGTACTTTGAAGCTCGAGGATCTCTTCTAGCATAGATGGTTAACTAAAGAAACCACCGTCGTCGTTGGGTGCTAGAGTTTGATACAAAAACAATAAGCCAACACAAAAGATCAGAGCCTTGAGCCGATCATCTTTTATAGGATGAGTTTGTACCCTAGAAATATCAGACACAAAAGTATCCTAAAGGATGTTTCAGCGTTAACAGAATCTCAGTACAAAGGGAACAAATGATGGCGCTTAGATGTCAAACCCAAGTGGCTCAACCGCTGCCATCTCATCTAGTGGAAGAAATTCCGGAATGCTCTCTGCCTTCAATATCAAATCTACTTAGAATTGCAGACAATGATCCCTCTCAGCAACAAGAACAAGCCCGACAAAGTGAGCAGCCTTGTTTCACACCTGTATAATTCTCTCTAACATCTACAGGATCTCAACAAACGCCTGAAGATAGTAGACATCCTCTCCAGTACGCTCCATTACGCACAGTTACTAGTCTACGACAATCTCTCTGTCTAACTCTACCAAAGCATCCAGACCCTAGGTCCGAGAGCCGTCATTCTACTTCATCTTCTGTTTCTTCTACTACACAATACGGTTGTGTGCTGACTCATTTAGCTTATTATTCCGCAGTAGTATCCGCAATCGACAATCTTGATGTGAATCTAGAGCGGCAATCTATAGATTCGCTAAGTCACTTGCAACACAGCCTCCCGACCTTATACACTATAACGCCAGCTCCTTGTACTATGAACAACAATGATCCTACTCTTGCTGGCAATCTACATATCTCAAATAGAATGTACTATCAATGGCCACTTCTTAACGTTTGTTCACTGCTTCTTAATAGAGTTCTTAGATCTTTGCTAACTATATGGCAGTCTACCCTAGCTTCTACAAACCTTTGGCATCATCATTCTATGGTTCCATCGACTTGCTTACTACTTCCCCAAAACCACAACATATGTCTAACATGCAGCAAAACGTTTGACCGTCCTTTAAGTCTAGGAATTCACAGCTGCAGCTATATAGGCAAGAAGCCTTTCCGTTGTCCAGTCCGAGGATGCGGAATGTAGTTTAGTGTGAGAAGTAATATGAAGAGGCATAAGTGGCGTTGCTGCAGTGCAGGAGGCTGTTGAAGATGTTAGTAAGACAATTGCGACATGAGTTTGGCGTTGGATAGTGGCTTGGTACAACATTGCAGCCCCGTTGATTGAAATAGTCTCGCAGGCGAATCCACCAGACCCTAAAGACAATTCTATAGAGCGCAAGGATCCAGATGGCAACTAAAACCGCACTGACAGTGACATGCTTCCGCACAATGGGGACCTTACGGTTAAGCAAAGGTCGGCTGAGGAAGCGTCGTAGACCGGGGGAGAATGCTCGCACGGCGAGGAATGCCACGCAGAGGGAGATCTAGCAGTACCAAACGACGACGTGCAAGCGGGCTTGGAGTGGGAATAGCTATTCTCCGCAAGTTCCGGCGTAGCAATGGTGGTTTGATCGAAAGTGAGAGAAATAGACAGAGCGAAGGTAATTAGGAGACTGGCGGCAAGCGGGTAGAGACAGGTACGAGGGGTGATTCGGGTCATGCTGCTCCGTGATCAAGGGCAGATCTACCCACATTGAGAGATGGCGAGGCACAGGATCTCAGCCCCCACGATCGCCTTCCGCACTGTCGCGATCGTCGTCGCCGACGGTTCTAACTGCGAGGAATACGAGGCCGTGAAGGCTGCGCTGGAAGGCGCGGGAGTCTTCCCCAGCACCATCGGGCCGAGGCGCCACGCTGTGGCGCCTGCTGCAGGCGGGAAGGGCGTGGACCCGATCACCATTTCGAAGGGATGCGCAGCACCTTGTTTTACGCGCTGCATATTCCCGGTGGGGAGCACGTGGGTGAGCTGCTGAAGCAGGGGCGGGTCGTGCACTGCAAGGCAATTGGGGCTACGGAGGAGGGATTAAGCTTGTGCAGAGTGCGTGAGGGATGAAGGGGATGTCATTTGGCGCAGAGAAAAGTGGTGATGTCGTCGATTCGTACGGTGTTGTTACAGCTGGTGGTGTAACCAGACCAGAGGGGGAGCTGAGGGTGCAAAAAGACGAGAACTTCGTGAACGCGTATACGTACGGCATCTCGCAGCACCCGAACTATCTGCGAGAGGCGGGCGGCTTGACTGGCTGGGTTGCTTACTAGGTTATTGCTTGAATCAAGAAGAGTTAACTATCTTTGTGTAAAATTAGATTGCTCTTGGGTTTATAGACGTATCGAAGAACTGTGCTCATGCACATTATCCCATCCAAATTGTTCCGCATAATCTATGCTACCTCAGCTACATGGTCCGGCAAGCAGAAGTCCATGATGTCACTTGGTGACATTAGAGAAATCGTCCCTATACGGAGGCATCCTACGTTTAAAAGGATTGGATACAGTTTAGTCACAATCCTCAAAAAGGAAGGCCTAAGAACCATATAACGCAGGTACAGTTATTGCTTCTACCTTGCCGACATCTCAGTATAATGTATTGGTTTGCGAAGACAATGAATGTGTTGATAGTTGTGCGCTAACTATCTACCTTTCCTGATTTATTTGGGTGTCCTTATTCAAACCCCCTTTCCCACTTCCCGTCCAGCCTTTGCCCCTGCCCGACCCCTGACCACTCGCAATTTCTTCGCGGCCAGCTTCGTACTCAGGCAATGGCGCGTCCTTGTTCGAAGATTTGTCTCCCTGGCTCTAATGTGTCAATTAGCCTATGCCGTGACATTGGGGTAGCAGGGCTTACGGAGCCATCCGACCCGTGGACAAGGTTTGAGAGGCCGGGGTCGGCTTTCCATTCTGCGTCGGCACGGGAGCTGTCTTTTACTTGGGGGGAATCAGTTTCGTGGGCCATGTCGATAATTTGGTCTGAGGTGTAGAATAAGTTTAGGGATATATTGAGGACGGGATTTGCGGGGTTGTTAAACTATATATATGCGCTCTTATTAATCAGGTTCAGTAGCGTATTAATAGTCGAATAGTTGTTCCTTAAGATGGTTAACCTGTGCTTTCTGGCGGCCGACTCATTCACAAGTGCAGGATAGTTGGTAGGTTGGCCTCTTAGCCTATGACATCAACTACCATACGTACTGTACAATGACGTCTCGTATGAACGAGCAATGCTCCCGATTAAACTTAGATTAGCCCCAGCCTTTATAGTGAATAGTATCGTCTGCCAAATAAACTCTAACGATTAATATAATAATGATATCATCACGAAAATCCTCCAGCGAAGCGATGCTCTTTGACGACCCCCCTAACGCGAAAGCAAACTTTGAAGACCTGATTATCCTACGCTCCCATTACATCACGCACATTGCCCATCCAAAATGTCCCGCATAATCTATCGTGTATCTGCCCTGGCTAAGTGGTCCAGCAAGCACAACTCCATGGTGTTACCTGGTGGCATCATAGGAATCATTCCTAAGCGAAGACATTCTACAATAAATGGGAAGACATTATTTGCTCCCAAACCGTACCCTCTGAGCTTCAATTGTCCTCAGGTCTTCCGAAAGCACTTCTCAACATCATTACCAAATATGTCTTCTCAATCAAACAACAACTTGTTGCTCGGCGAGGTCTTCAATGTCAAGGGCAGAGTAGGTAGTATTTAGCCGTTGAAAAAATACCTGCTCATGGCATCAGCATCTCAGCTGCTACGCACTAACATGAGCAAGGCCACGGGGGGTATGCACCGCATCAGCCTATCTAGTCCTCTTAAAGTCCAATTTCTTCCAACGGCCATTCCAACCACTGATGCCATTTTGGATCCAACTGGTTGACAATGCGGGACAGCAGTCTCTTCGTGAACCCATTCATATACCAGCTCGACTCCAATGGTTTTAGCAATATGCAGTAATGAGCCAACAAAATCAAAGCTACAGGATCCCTTTCCTTTAGAAGGTCCAAATATTCGGCTGAAACCTGCACTGGCCAAATGTACACTGCAATCCACATTGTAAAGAGGGAACGTGACTGAGCCGCGCTTGCTTTTGCAAAGGCTCTTGAGAGTTCGAAAAGTGCGCACCGCAAAGGGGAGAGAGTGCCTCCCGGACCCTTTTTTGGATCTGGAATTCTTTTAAAAGTAGGCATTTCAGCAAGGTGTGCGAGGCGTTCATTATGTACTGGGTTTTCTGGCGCATCGGCAAGGAGTCCCATTTCCATTTCTTCACTGAGCTGTTTGAGAGGTCCCATTGCGAGGAATTGCAAAACGTCCTCGAAGATTGTGCAACTGCTCCGAATGAGTTGAAGCCATTCTGGTAGACCCGAGTCGTGTGGTCCTCTCACAAGCAGGAGGTTTTCGTCGTGTTCTTCTGACGCGAAGCAGTGGATGATGAGAAGTTGTGAAAAAGCAAGCAAGGCGTTGCAGTTGTGCTCGGTTGGGTGGGCTATCTCGGAGCGAAACTCTGGGAGCGCTTTATTCTGATGCCAAGCTGCTACCATTTGGTACTTCTGCTTCTCTGACGGATCCAGTGACGCGCGATGAAGTGCGGAGACTGCTAGCAACCCATGTTTTAGGAAATTGTGCTTGCGCGCTAAGGGAGAAGCTGCAGTCTGCCACATTGTTCTGCTCTCCAAATCGTGACCCATGTCAAAATATGTGTAACTTATAAAATGCTCGATAAGGCTAAGCTCATCGGCACTCCAGTTAGAGTCGTCGGTCAACAAGGGGCCAGTTTCGAGGTGAGGACATTTGCTGTGGATCTCTGGCTCCCTTTGAGGCTGAGGAGCTAGTGTAGAGCTTTCAGATACTACGAAGTATCTCAGCTGGTTGCCGCGAAAGAATGTCTGCAACTTAACTGGACGCCATTGAGCTACGTGCGGTTCCGCTACTAAGTCACGGTGCACTGTGGCCCAATGGCTCTTCATGCGCTTAAGGCTCGCACAGAGATGGTCACATCCACTAACCCCACAACTTAGGCCATCTTCAGTTGGTAAGAAAGGTATAGGTGCCTCATGGGGTTCAGGTAAAACCACATCTTTGGGATTGGCAAGATCCAGGCTTTGCGAATACTTTATGAACTCTTGGCGATCTGAACAGGCTTTGCGCATACTTCATGAATTCTTGCCTATCTGAGCGATAAATATGGTGGAGCACTTTGAGATGGCCTGAAATGGCCGAAGGCTGTATTGCATAATAGCATTCTTTGCATATCAACACTTTATTGGCTGCAACGTAATACAGCAGTTTCTCCGGCTGAAGTGTAGATGAAGGCATAATGTGGACCTACAAGCATCGAACACAGTGACAGCCGCCGTCATCGGTTCAGTTGCAACAGTCGCTGTCGTTGGCTCAGGTGGTAACCGTCGCTGTCGTTGCTTCAGGCTGCAACAGTCGCCGCCGTTGGTTCGAGTTGTATCGATCGATCACGACGGTGTTTCTAAACTGCGAACCAAAGGAAAGAGGGAGATTGGATGCTAAACCATCAGAACAGCAGGTGCCGTTCTATATGAATAATCAAAATAAATTTAGCTGGGTACCTACTTTTCATGCCAATGGAGCTAAAAAGCAGAACAGCAGGTGCCGTTCCAGGATGAATAATCGAAATACAGTTAAGTGGGGCGAGCTAGTGTTGGTGCCGATGGAGCCAGTGCCACATTGCTGGTGCCGTTCTCTGTCCTGGTTGGCTGGATCGCTAGTCTAATAATTGGCCAATTGTGGCAAGGTTGCCACTACTCGACCATTTCCTTCCCGGCTTGGACTGACTACAATTGAGCTTCTCTTCGTGGAACCCGTCCCACACTACTAAGATATGATCAAATCAAAAGAGTATTTAAGAATGAGTTTGAAATCTAATATTACCAAAGCGGCGTCCGACAGGTCCAACTTTGATTGCAAAGATTGCAAAGCAGCGTTCTACGGTAAACCCATAACTGCAATGGCTATGATATATCTTGATCACAAAACAAGGCCATTTCCCGTTTCCCATCTCCAGTAATCCTGCTTAATATTTTCACATAGCATCACATTCCGACACCTTTTCAGAAGATTATACTTTCTCTTTGAATCCTTATTTGATCGATAACAGCGAGTCAGTTAAATATTTGCCGTACACCCAAAAGCCAGTTTTTCGAAATCAACATGCACAACATTGTCATTCTCGGCGGCAACTTTTCCGGTGTCCCTACAGCACATTATCTTCTCCGACATGTTCTCCCTAATCTCAATCGAGCCAACAGCGACAATCCAAAATATGTGGTAACGCTCATATCGCCTTCCGATCACACCTTCTTCAAAGTTGCAGCCCCACGCGCTCTACTCTCAGCCGATAAATCGCTTTACGACAAACCTTTTGCCTCCATTCCCAGTGGTTTCAAGAATTACGATTCGTCGGTATTCAGCTTCATCCAGGGGGAAGCAGTAAAAGTTGACGAGGCGGCAAACACAGTATCCGTCAAACTCACCAATGATAACAAACCTATCTCCGTCCAATACAACTCGCTAGTGATCGCTACAGGAACAATAAGCTCAAGTCCTTTATGGACGCTCCATGGCGACTACAAACTTGCGAAGGATACCTCAGCGGACATACTCAAACAACTTCCCACTGCAAAGACAATTCTAATTGCCGGAGGCGGGGCCGTAGGAGTTGAGACAGCAGGAGAGGTTGCCTATAACTACAGTGGCAAGAACATAACCCTTCTCTCCGGTGGGACACGACTTCTCCCCAGATTGAAGCACACTGGCATTGCCAAAACAGCAGAGAAACAACTCGCATCGCTCAAGGTCAAAATACTTCACAACATCAAAGTCACCTCTTCGACAGAGCTCCCTGACGGCAAAGTCTCTGTGAAACTAAGTGATGGCAGCACTCGAATTCTCGACGTTTTCATCGACGCTACTGGCGGTACCCCGAACACCAACTTTCTCCCAGCCGACTGGCTGGATGATAGGAAGCGTGTCGTTACAGATATGGCCACACTTCGCGCGACCAAAGCCCCGGCTGGTGTTTACAGTCTCGGAGACGTGGCATCCTTCTCGAAAAATAACATAATGGATGCTGGATGGAGTGTTCCGCCGTTATGTTATTCGATCTGGTCTGATTTACACGACAAATCCACTGGAGGGAATGCACTGAAGGAGAAGACATACAAGCAAATTGAAGCTGATATGCAAATCGTCCCTATTGGACCTAATGGTGGTGTCGGCGTCATCTTTGGCTGGCAGATTCCTAACTTCTTGGTACGGTCGTTGAAATCGAAGACGTATTTTATGGAGAAGGCGGCAGGGATGGCTACTGGTGAAGACGTTTTGAAGGCTTGAGAAGATGGGATTAAGGCGTTAAACTGCTTTAATTATAATATTTAGGGGGTTGCTCTTCAGATTGATGGGAGATATGGCGAAATATATTGTTTGCGTACGTATTCCTAATTTTAGACGATTATTGTATCTCCGCGTGCTTAATATATTCACTTTTCTTTCCTAAATCGCACAGTGACTGCTTTAAATCTTCGAGGGCTATTATATGACTTCTGTAGCTACCAAACGTCATAAGATTCATAGTGCTGTACGCCAAATTCTTGATGCTGATGATCCCCCACCCAATATGAACCCCCACCAGATGACCCGATGAGACCCAACCCACCTCCGCCAGCTCAAGCGCCACTTTTTGGAAAGACGCGTTACAAACTTACTCGTGGCCTCAGCTGTTGCCCACTTACAGGTGCGAGAAATGACAAGTGCAGGGGTTTCTGCAGCTCTTCAGTCCGGCCATACCTCAAAGATCCAGAGATGACGAGATGTCTACGGCTTATGCAATGATGATAACCAAGTGGCATACCGACCAGATGAACAGCCTGTTGACGGAGTATGCCCTTGCAGCAACTGTTCGACGGTCATGACAGAGTAAGCATACAGTTCCCAGGATTAATTAAAACTAACCGATTCAGGTTGAAGCCTCAGATGCGTTCGAAGCACATACACAATTGCCGCCAACGCAAGCTGCGAGATACGCAAAGTCAACAACCTAGCTCGTACCCCCTCTGGCTTCGGAACCGAAAGCTCCCATTTGCTGAGTACTGTTATGCATGTTGCAAATGGAGTTGTAGTGAAGATGACTGGAGCAACCATTGCAAATGGCATCTTGAAAATCTAACAATGAGATGCGGGCTCCTTACTTTTCGCTACACGCTTGCTATCGTAGGTTACTGTCTATACTGTGTAGGCAATGAGAGCCTTTCTCTATTACAAAGGATGCAGCAATAGATAACGAAACCCACGCTACTCAATTATATTGACAAGCACCTTAAGACTAGCGCAAAAAAGGAATGTCCACATCCCTTATGTTACGTACTACTTATAAACGCTTTAGACTCCCGGGCCTATTTTTAGGATGCTCATTATATTGAAGAACTACGTTTTCATTATATTAAAGAACCACGTTCAAACTATGTAAGTAGAAAACAGAAGAGCGAAGATGATGAGGAAAATGTGCAAGACACAAAGGGCGAGGCTTTAATCTATGTGAGTAAAAAGGCAAAGAATAAGGATGAGAAGGTAGAGGGGGAAAATGCGGGACCTACGACAGTCATAAGATAAATAATACTATTGTCGTTTTCAAATTGCGATTTAAACTGTGGCTCAAATTGCGGTTGCAGTTGCAGTTGCGGTTGCTAATTGTGGCTGACTTCTTAGACGAGAGTGGCTCTACGAACATTTCCGGTATTAGTCATAAGCACACTATTCTAGATTCGGCACTAGATACATTCCGCGGGTGAACCAAAAACTGTTAAGATCACGTGGGCAAAGGGCGACAAATTGCGGGTGCGGTTGCCAATTGTGGCTGACGATGTTGTGAGGAGAGCCATTGACGACGTTGGCGTGGTATAAATCGTCGTCGCTCTATAATTAAGATTACGTCTCAGATGCAGATTCAACTGTGGCTCTAATCCTACGTCCGGTTGCTATCTATGCCCGTAAGTAAGAGTGGTAATAAGTTGACGGAAATAATGGCTCACAATTTGAAAGAGCAGCAATCTGCTGGCGATCATCCAGTAATACCAGCTGTTGACCACACACCTCAATTTTCTAGTGCAGTGCCACTACGCGTAAGTAAGCCACTATAGCCACATAAATATAATGTAGCGCTATAGCAGCAGTGAAATATGTAATTAGTTTACAATGAACTGCCCTTGAACCAGCAACTAGGAAAGGGCCAAATAGTGAACTAAATGTAGGGAGAAGTTAGCCAATCACATTTGTAAGTGTACTTAGTATATAACAAGCCATATCTAATTGTGTCATATAACTAGACTCCTAACTTGGGCTTACTATTCTCCTAACTGATGTCAAGCTTATAACAAAACCAGAGGACCTATATTAATGGAGTATCTTAATAGGTAGAAAGGCTGCACTATTCAACAAACAACTAAGCAAGCACTCAACTAGGGCCTATATCGACCTATGCAATAGAGCAGGAGTACATTTTAAGGCTGTGCTTATAGAGGGCGCTGCAAATTACGAACAGGAAAAGCAACTCGTTATAATAAGCATAGCTTTTAACGCACTAGAGAAGAGTAGAGAACGTTCTCCTAGAGATATAACTACCTTTCAACTTAGCGCTAAAGAATAGCGTATGAGATATAACGCAGAATTGGCTATAAGAGAGGCTCTAGAGATTGAGATGATGGGTATTAAAGGAGAGAATGCGGAACTGCTAACTGACATAAAAGCCCTTTGCGAAGATAAAGCAACGCGGACCCGAGATCTTGAAAAAGCACAGGAGTTTCTGCAGATAACATCGTGCATACTTCAAGAACGGGCATTAAAGGCATCTGAGGACTCACAGAAGATTACCCAAGCTGCAACTTCTCTAAAGCTAGGAAGCAATCCATGTATGTAGTCTCGTCTGAAATAGATTCCTCGATGCATTCTGATCAAGCAGCTCAAGTAGTACGACCTGAATGATACCGCTGGGGAAGTGAGATGTCTTTGCTGGCTCCAAGGTCCCGCAGTTTGTCAGTAATGAAGCACTCCAAGACGGTCAGGTGCATGTTTTCCATGACTGACTTCCGATTTATTCTGGTGGCAGGATTCGTCAGTGATAGCAGCTCGACTTAGTGATCCGAGTAGAGATTAACGAAGTCAGTTCTTCACACTGTATCTAATGTCTATTCATCCACGGAAAAGAAGGCTAATGTGCAGCTATATATCTCATTTTTATGTCAACTTCTATTCCTGTTGTTCTGCAGTGTTGCCCGAGTACTACTCGACTCGAAGAAATCTGAACTACTCGAGTACTACTCGAGTAGCTGCCAAGACAGCCAAGAGAGCGGGGTAAGGACGTAGACAGAATTACAGAGTAGGCAAAGTGAAGCTTTCAACGACTTGAATATTGCTGTGATACTTACCATCGTCAAGATGAGTGAGTCTTCGCTGTCACCGCCGCCCCTAGATGACCCGGACGAATATGAGAATGCCTCTCAAGAGCCACTCTTATCCCTACCACTTGTACGCATGCCTATATGGTCTCAAGACCAACTGTTACCAGATTCTGACTCAATCCTCTTTGTAAAGGGTCTATACTCTCGTACTACTGTTGATAATGCGCCTTTAAGAATATCATTTAAGTGCTTGCAGCCACATTGCACATATACACCATCACAACCTACAAAGATGCAGACAACGAGTAATCTTTGGAAGCATTTAAAGACACGACATCCAGTAACGATCTTGGGGTTGTCTAGTGCGTCTAGCCTTATAGACGAGACTAGAGTAGATAGAAGCATTGGAGTCCATCGAAATGTTTGGGCTCCTCGAGAAAAGCGGCCACAGCATCGAGCTCAAGATCGGTCATTTAACCATACCGAAACTGTTGAAGCAAACTCTGCAATCACGTCGTCATGTTCTCGGCTATAGTCAATCGTGATGGCACATGACACGGAAGCCGGAAACAGCCCGAGCAACCCGTAGACCTTGTCATGAGGAGATGAGCAATTCGCACGTTGTGCAAGAAGCTTCAGCTCCCGGATGAAAGCGTTGTTCAATGAACTTTCTATGTCACCTGGCTCTAGTGTCCTCCAAAGTGTAATCAATGCCAAGAGGTCCAATCTCGGCCTCAGCTCCTCCCAAATTTCAGAGTTCGAGGACTGTCTAGACTCGGATAGGGTGACGAGAATATCGCCTACAGCTTGGAGAGTCGATAAGTAGAACACAGACTCTCCCCAGTGTACGGTCGATGTCGTAGGGCTGACTGTCAGCTCCTGGATAACCCACAGTCGAGACCAGTACTCCTTTCCGAAACATGAACGACAACTCTACCCGGACTATATCGCGTAAATGCAGCCTGCCAAATCCCAGTTTATCATCATCGTCGGAATCTGCGTAGTAATATTGGTCAAACACTAGTTCATCGACATCCTCTACCAATTCCATAAGCTGTTCATCTTCATCCTCTGCGGCTCCCCAGCTGCGATCCCGGGCCCCAAGAAGCTCCTCTAGAGCGCGCCTGCCATATTTTCTAAAGATCACCTCGCAAAGAACGAGTCGTTCCCCCGGTTTGCGCAGCCCAAGAACCTTCAGGTCCTCGTGTTCCTTCGTCCAGGCTATAACGGAAAAAGCCCCCCCAAATATATCCTTCACACGTATCACGTGGCTATTCCGGTCAACGATGTCGGCCTGGTTGATACACAGGGCGTCCGCCCAGACTTTCATACCGAGTTTGCATTCGAGAGTCTCCCGTAAGTCCTCCAGAGCCGCCTCTAGATGCTTACTCACAGCCGTGGCAATACCGTCCAGGAAAATTGTGGCCTTCTGCCCCGCGCAGTCTCCCCATGTATAGCTCAGGCAGATGTAATCACCCCAGGTGAACCTTGTAACGGTGTCTTTCATCTCCAGTTCTGCTGTGGCGAACCGGTCGCCCCAGGCTTCCGAAAGCTGGGAGCTGCTCAAGGACGACGAATTCTGGTCGCGAAAGGAGACATAGTCGGGCTTCCAGTCGTTTAAAGATGCGTAGTGTAGATTGAGACGTATCGGGCCATGTGTGGCCGTGGTTTCGAAGGAGAGCAAGCGGATTTCGCTCCTTGAGGTGTCGAGGGGACGATACCCATCTGTAGTTTTCTCACTCTGTTTTAGCTGCTCGTTGGACATCTTAACGAAGAGTAGATTTACTTGCCTCTATGCATCAGCGACATTTTGACTATGCTCACGCGTAGTTATAATGTCTAACTTAGGCCGCACCATAATCATCAGCCTGGCCCTCCTCGCAAGGGACTGATATTTTGTCAGCTCACCTTCACCGTAACTGTGGTGGAACATGGGAAAATAGACTGGCTGAAAATTACATCAGCTGCACAAGGATGCTGGCACATGCGGGTTTCTAAGCAGCGCAAGAGGAGTACGCACCAGCCAGTACATGCGTGCTTCCATTCGCTCAACTGTGACACTTGTCTATTGCAAGGGATAACCCATAAACCCACACGATAGGCAGTCCGAACTAGGCATGTCAACATCGTTGATCTGATTAAATGGGGCCGTAAGGCTGGTGATATCTCGAGTGAGTTGTCAGACAAGTCGTCCATGGCACAGTCATTGCCCCATTCAGAGTCGATGCTGCCCTTATTTGCTGCAATATTCCTCGGGCCGGTATCGAGTTGAAATCCATCTCTGTCTGGGGAGCTCGCTGGACGTCTTGGTCTTGGGATGCAGGTATGCGTTGGCGCAAAGAATCAGCTTACCTGAATGGCTGGAGACTTGATACCGTGCAACCGAGAGATTGACAGTGAGGGAATGAATTGTGCTGGATAAAAGTTGCTCATTGAAATACCCGTCGCAACCTCTCCAAGTCCTGGGCTTTTATCTCACGCAAGATTGAATCTCGGACTGGAAGCTCGGCGGCAATTACTCTTGGCTTCCTCTACCGTGCCTCTAGATCGCCTGCTTCAAGCGGAGCAAACTTCGACAATGACACCCACTACTATAGCCCAGATATCTCGCCTAGAACTCCAGGACCTTAGTACTCCTTTTGAAGCTACTATCACCGATGTGAAGCAACTTTCTTCCTACAACTGGATTGAGGCATCTTCACCAACAATTGCTGTCCCTGGTACTCCACCACTTTGGTCCGCTCCAAGCGGCCC
>JPKC01000461.1:0-17052 GCA_000750925.1 Pseudogymnoascus sp. VKM F-4518 (FW-2643) | reverse complement strand
ATATCTACAACTTTAATAAAGTAGGTTTTATAGTAACGTAGTTTATTAGCATGTTACGTATATTACTATATTGCGCACTTTTTACTAACCTACTACTTTAAAATACAATTAAACTACTACAACATATAATATTTATTAAACTACTTAGAATCTAATGAACTAGACATATTTACACCTTTGGAATAAGTTGGCGCATAATGACTAGTCTTTCTACAATTGCTACAACGTTGTGTAGTTAATTGCCCCTTATTCTGCCTACCCTTCCTAGAGCGCTTATTGTATTGAATCTACTTATCTACCTCCCTCTAAGCTAATACATTGTGTACATCCTCTATAGTAAGTGCACCTCCTTAGTAAATATAAGCCTTTTTAGCCCTCTAGCATTTGCTAAGGGCTTTGTTTGCCTAGTAAAGGGTATAGACTTTAGTAGTTATAAGAGTTAATTAATGAGCTAATAGCTCTATACCCTTTACTAACGTAGTAACTATTGTAAAAATTAAGGTTAGCAAGCTTCCTTAGTAACAAGCAATACGTTTCTTAACCAAAGTTGTCTATAAGAGAGTATTAGTTAGGTTGTAAGGGGTTTAAGAGACCTAAGTGTTAGCGTTAGTAGATGAGGGTCAACAAGGAGTCTAAGTTTGCAACCTTGCATTAAGCTTTAAAATTACAGCCTGTAGATTAAAGGGCACTAAACCAGCCCTATAGAATCTAGCCTATGCATTTTAAGCTGTTATTAATTGTATGTACACTGCTTTAAAGGCTAGAAAGAACTCAACCTTAGTAATATAATTAATATAAGCCTTAATAAAGGTCTTAATCTAGCAACTATATACCTGCTTTAACATACTAAAACATCTAACATTAAGTAGCTAAGTTAGATAAGAAGAGTAAGGAGGTAAACAAAGAGTAATAATGTTGTGTGCCTTGCAATACTCTTAGAATTCAGCTAATTTGTAGCTCTTATGCCCATTAAGGACTAGCATTTAATAGAGACCCTTTGCTTAAGTAGCAGTATGCTTATTAAAGTGTTGTATCCATTCTAGACCCGTCTTATTATTTGTCTATCTATTACTTATAGGTTTAATAACCTAGTTGTATAGAAGACTGCTGTCTGTATACTAATTTGTAAGATGAGTCTTCCCTTAAACTACTAAAAATAGAGGCACACTCCAACCTTTGCTATTAATATAAGCAATTGCTATAGCCTATTCTCAATTGCCTAGCTAAACTGCCTTGCCTCTACTATGTTAATCAGCGCATATAACAACTATAGCTAGGCAAATTATACCCATTATAAAGCCTGTCTCATTAAAGTTGTAGAAATTGCAGTTAAGAATGCTGTATTTTGCCTTTATATTCTCAACTAGTTAAAACTATGCACTAATTAGCTTAGGATCTTTGCACAAGGCCCTTTAGAAGTTGTAAACGCAATTAAAATGCGTCTTTAACTCTTGTCGACGTTGTACAAATCAATGAGCCTAGAGCTTCCCAACACATTTCCCTCCTTGCAATTTTAAGATAAAGTTCGCTATATCTTCTACACTAGCTAGCTAGGGCGCAAATCCTCTAGTATCTATATTAAGTATCTTTTAAACAATTACTTCCTCTTCTAGTTCAGTTAATTTGTAACCTTTTGGTTAATATTTAAGACAAGAGGGTTAGCTAGTCATTCTGTTACAAAGCGTAGATTTAGGAACGTTATAGATCCTTATAGTAGAGCAACGGCTAATTTTTTTAGGTGATTGAATAGCCTTAATAGCTAGAATAATTCGCACTTCTTAGGTTTGAATTTCTATTAGGGGTAGTTAGGAAAACATGTATTAAAGTTAATAGGGAGTAAGGTAGGGAAAAGTGCGCAACATAGTAATATGCACAACATGCTAATAAACTACGTTAGGAGTTATTACTACTATAAAGGTAGTTATAAGCTTAAAAGCAAAGAGCTATTTAAAGACTATATAGCTAGGAAATAAGGAATAGGTATTAATTATCTAAGGTATTAATTTATATAAATAGGCACTCTTACTATTTATTATTTTTAAAGTATAGAATTACCTCTCTACTTAGTATAAGAACTTAGAATTGCTAGACAATTAAGTAATTATATAATAAAGCTACTTCTTAAGGTTAGAGCTATTGAATTTAACAGGGCGCAGTTGCTACTTTACACACCCTTTACCTCTACGCTAAACCCTAATGCATGTAATTATAAGTTATGTTACAGCTCTATATTAGTTACCCTTTAAACAGTTCCTAGTTCCTAGTCCCTATAGTCTACTTTCTGCTTTCTATTTCTCTCTTTTCTACTTGCCTAAGGTACTACTAGCTATTATAATTATAAGGGCCTCTATATAATAGACTACCTAGTTGCTTAGACTAGCTACTTGTTTAAATACCTTGCTATTCTATTGCCTACATTAAGTACTACCTACCTCTTTCTAAAAGCTTGCCCTCTTACGCCCTTAAACAAGTTAGCCTAATAGATATTTGTCTCCTAAAGGCAAGCCCCTTACAACTTAGCATTTAGAGCTCTGCATTTATCTTGTTATTCTAAGTCTATCGTTAAGTTGCCTATTATGTTTACTAAAGGAATAAGCAACTAGCAACTGCCTACTCTAAAGCAGAATATAATAAGCTTCGTTACTAAATGAATAAAACATGCTTAATAGCTAAAGAAGCCTAAGCGCACTACTAAGGACTACTAGGTTATAAGTTAAGAGCTTAATACTAAATCTTAGAAACCTAAGGATGCTAAAGCTACAAAGGAGAATGTCTAAGGCATATAGCGTAAGTAGACTAAGTATGTTAACAACGTCCCCCTTAAGGCTCCTATTACTTACTTAAGATAAGGTTCTGCACTTTTTAAGGTATAGACAATGTGTAAGGAGCTATCTAGCAATGTAATAGGGGGGCAACTATGTTGTTCCTATGCTTTATCTATAAGAATTGTAAAGTTAAGGCGTTTAACTCTGTCTACTAGTACCTGCTTTAGTTTAAACAACTCTATAATTGGGTTAATAGGTGCTATATAGATACAAACGATACAAAAGAGGTGTTTAAGGTATAGTCTTATATTCAATGTTACTTATAAGTGGCATAATACTGACACTATTCTTATAGTATCTAGATGCAACCTTAGCAGACAAATTTAAACTTAGATAGACAATGAAGGCTAAACTAGTGTTAGGAGCAGACAATATCCTTCTCCTCCTTACTTACCTCTAGGCTTAGGATACTTCTATATTTCTAACTAAGGACTAACGGTTAATGCTTGCAACTATAATGCTCCTATCTATCTATACAAGTTGTTAACCTACTAAGCTAGCTAACGCCTTAAAGTGTGTAGGCAGAAAGACTACCTCTTGCAAACGCCTATATATAGAAGTATAGGACGCTGTTAATAACTTAGATAAAGATGAGTGTGTTAATAAGGAAGAGGGATTAGAGGAGCTAAATTATTAGCAATAAGAGCCTTAGACTAATAAAAACGATACTAAATATAACAATGATTACTTCAACCCTAACACTATAGAACGGGAATATAAGAGTTTATACTATAAGGATATCTGTTTATAGATTGTTTAGAACCCTATAGAGGGAGAACAAGACCTTCTAGGAATGGAGATCACTTTCTCCCATTATAAAGGTGCTAATAGGAAACTAAAACTATATGTCCCTCTATAATTCCTCTGCCTTATCCTAACTAACATTACAACTTTAGTACAACTTTCCTCTTTTATAAAGAAGCCCTTCTTATACTTTGCCCTATTAGCTATGTCTTAGCTATTACAATAAAGGATGATGCAATTAAGGTTAAAGGCTTGTTGTATACAGAGCCTTTCTTTACAAGTCATCTATAGCACCCTATAAAAGCTGTATTAATTCACTAGAAGCTAGAGATGCTTAAAAGGTATAACAAACCCTGTCTGCTTGCTCTATAATAGTCGACCTTACCTATAGCAGTGCATAAGTGTAGCGGTGGACTAGGAAATCAAGAGGTGGTTCTATTAAAGGTCTAAAGCTATAGAAGAAAGAAGGAGAGAGGTAGGCAAAGCCCAGATGTCCAGCTTATAACTACAGCCCTAAAACAGGCGAGGTTTGAGGCTGTTACCCCTTTTACAGGTAGTCCAGAGGACCCGTTAGGGTCCGTGAGGACTGTAATCACGTGGCATTAAGTGCATGCCCGTGACATTACCCCCCCCTTTTGAGTAGAGCTCGTCTGCAAGCTCTTATAGAAGCTTATCCTCATCTTCGTAGTATTCTAGCTCATCTGTACCGTTCTCCTAGCTCTGTAGCCAGTCTGCAAGGTATTTAGGTGGGCCTGGCACATCTGTATTCGCGTTGTAGAACTCCTTTAATTTATGCGGGCAGCCGGTAAAGTCTGAAGCGTAATACCAAGCTGGATCTAGGTCGCTATTTGCCCATTTGACCCAGTATTGCAGTTTCCTATAATGGCCCTGTGAGGCTAGTATCTCGTCCACGTCCCACTCTTCCTGTCCGTTAACCACGATAGGTAGGGCTAGCTCCTAGATCTAGGCTAGTAACGGGTCGTTAGCAGCTTTACAGAGCTTGTTAGCTGAGATAACGGGGTGTATCTTAATCGTAGGTGGCAAATCTAGCCAGTAGGCATGTCCAACCTGCTCTAGAATCATATACGGGCCAGCCATTTGATGGTCTAACTTATGGCTAGGCCGATCCTTATTCTAGGTCTTAGTAGAGACGTAGACCTTATCGCCGACTTAGAAGTCTACGGGTCTCTAGTGCTTGTTAGCTTGCTTCTGCTGTCGTTCTTAGGCCTGTAAGATACCAGACCGGGCTGTTTCCTATGCCTAATGCATACGTTGTGAGAATTGGACTGCTTCTTCCTATGAGAGCTGTTTACAGACCAATAGGGGTTCATTTGTAATAGGCCGTTTCCAATTAAAGCTTGTCCGTGGGACGTATCCTAGTTCTATCTAAATAGGGGGCAGGGTTGTAGAGTCTTGCAGAAGCGTAGCCTGTGTGTAATCCATCATTGGCATTAGTTCTAACCAGTTGTCCTAATAGTAGTTTACGTATAGGCGGAGCCGTTAGTCGATCCATTGGTTCATGTTCTCTGTCTGCCTATTAGTTTGCAGGTAGGCAGCTGTAGAGAGCTTAATCTTAGTCCCTAGGATCCGATTAAACTCCTTCCAAAACTCAGAGACGAACTGCGGTCCGCGGTTAGATACTATGGTGTCTACTAGTCCATAATACCTCTATACTCAGTCTAGATATATCTGTGCTGTCTATAGAGCGTCTATATCCTTACAGCAGGGTATAGAAATAGACCGTTTACTTAGCCAGCAGATGAATACAATTATCATATCCTGTCCCGATTTATTAGGAGGGAACTCCTTAAAATCTACGGATATGTGCTGCCATAGGCGATCCGGGATTGGTAGTAGGTGTAACAGACCAGGCGTACAGTCCCTAGGAGCATGCGAGCGTCGGTAGGTTTGGCAGTTACAGACGAACCGTTGGACATCCGTATAGAGGTGTGGCTAGTAGTAACGTTCTTAGATAAGCTGTAAGGTTTTGCCTTGTCCTAGGTGGGCTGTAGAGACTTGGTTATAGGCCTCGCTTAGTAGGCGTACCTTCAGCTCATTGTCCTTAAGTACTACGAGCCGATTGTCAAACAGTAGCAGTCTATTACAAACTGTCTAGCTTGATTCCCAGTCTGTAGCCTTCTGCTAGAGTGTCTCTAGGTCTGCGCTTGTACAATTGGCCTATAACAGGTCATCGATTAAGTTGTGGGTTCTATTAGGCACCTCTATAGGTCCCATCTCTAAACATGTATAGAGGGGTTCTAAGTCTAGGTCTGTAACGATCCGCGGATCTAGATTTTCGGGCTGTAAAAGGGTTTGCGTACGGGTTGAAATCTTTATAGCCATCTAACTGTCCATTTCCTAGTCTCTACAAGTAAGCGGGTCTGCCCAGTTCTAGCTGCTAGGCTTATACGTAAGCATGAAGTTGAACTGTGAGAGCGTTTCAGCCCAACGTGCCTGTCTACTAGATAGGGACTTCGTCGTCATGAAGTATTCTAAGGCTTTATAGTTAGAGACGATCCGTATACAGGTCGTTGAGCCTTCTAGCTCTGGCCTCCATGCTTCTAACGCCCGGATAATAGCCAGCATTTCCTTGTTATAAATTGGGTAGTTGATCTCAGCCGGAATCATTGTCTTAGAATAGTAGGCTACAGGGTGCCACTCTCCACTAGGCTGTAACTGTAGGAGTATGCCCCCTAATACCCCGTCTAAAGCGTCCGTTTCTACTATTAACTTGTAGTCTAGATTGAAATGTACAAGTAGTGGGGCATCTATCAAACGGGCCTTAAGCTCTGCAAATGCCTGCTAGCAGTCGACAGTCTATGTAAAAGGGTTCTCTTTATAGGTGAGGGCCGTTAACGGGCAGGCAATCCGTCTGTAATTAAGGATAAACTTCTAGTAGAAGTTACAGAAACTAAGGAATGACTGCACGCCACGGACTGTAGTAGGCCTTTCCCAATTACAGATGGTTTCAGTCTTCTCTAAGTCTACCGCAATCCCGTCTGTACTAACGTAGAATCCTAGATACTTTGTACAGGTGACACTAAACTCAGACTTCTTAATATCAGCCTGTAGGCCTGCTTCGCAGAGCTGTAAGAGGACTTTACAGACGTGCTCTTAGTAGTCGAGCTCGTTCTCTAAGTATATAAGAATATCGTCTAAGTAGGCTGTATAGAAATCGTCTAAGTAATCGAATAGAACGTCGTTTATGAACTGTTGGTACGTTGTAGGCCCGTTAGTAAGTCTAAAGAGCATAACCTTACACTTGTATGACCTGTAACGGGTTTGGAAAGTTGTCAATTCCTCTGATTCTAGGTCGATGTAGATGCAGTAGAACGCCTGGCAGATGTCTAGCTTTGTAAAGACACGGCCCTGTTGAAGCTAGGCTAAGGTCTCCTCAATTAAGGGTAGCGGATACTAATCCTTACAGGTTAAGTCATTAAGTTTACAGAAGTCGATGCAGAACCGTAACAATCCGTTAGGCTTCTTAACAAAGAGGATTGGTGCTGCAAACAGCGCCTTACTAGCTTTAATGAAGCCCTTGTGTAGATTCTCAATTAGGTATTGCTTTATAGCCTATAGCTCCTCTATAGACTAGTGGCGAAGGGGGCTAAAGGACAACGCATCTATAGTACCATCTATAAGCTGGATCTTATAGTCGTACAGCCGCTGGGGTGGTAGGGTATTAGAAGCCGCCTTTAAGAACACATCGGCGAGGTCTTTGTAAGCCTCTGGGAGTCGTTCCTGTACTTGCTAGTCGTCTTCTTAGTCTGCAAGCTGCTTCTCAATTAGGTGGTCAATCTCATACAACGATGTGCTAAATGCAACAGCTTAGTCGTCCTGTAAGTTCCGTCGATAGCCTGCAACGCCAATTGCAGCAATGTCTATAGGTGGCAAGGTGAGGTTTGCAGACTGCTTCGGGCGTCTTACAGGTGGCCGTTAGGGCTCAACGCCTGCAAGTGCTTAGTTCATTGCCTGTAAGCTGTTCTAACGGTCCTAGTACTCGCTGCTATAGGTGCGTAGAGCCTAGTTAGGTCCTCGCTTCAAGATTTGTAGCCTGTCGACGATGCTTACAGATAGTAGCGGGTCTACCTGTCCCTAATTAACAGGCTGGTTGTTAAAAGCCTGGTCCTAGCAGTCTGCATCCGCTTAATGGTTTGGATTGGCGGACTGTAATCGAAGGATCTTTGGGTCTAGTAGGCGTAGCTTAACTAGGTCCGGAGACTTAGGGGTATCTGCCGGCTATATTAACTTTCCTAGGCAGGGGTTTAGCTGTACGTTGAGCTAGTCAAACCATCTACGACTAAGTATAAGGTCTTGGTAGCTGGTGTCTAGTAATACTATAGGGACGTTGTACTATTTACAGCCGTCAATGTAGAGGTATAGGACCACGTATTGATTTGCAGCCTAGTGGCTGCGTCCGTTAAAGCCACAGACTGCAATAGGGGTAGGTAAGGTATGGATTGGTAGGGTAAAGAAGCGGGCTAGCTGCTAGGTGTATTTCGTACTAATAAGCACATATCCATTTGCTCTAGTGTCAGCTAAGGCAGAGGTTTTAAATCCGTATCTATTGAAAACTAAGTTACATGAGACCGTAAACTGTTTTCCTCCAAGTAGCTGACTAAGGTCGATGGCTAGTTGGCTAGGGTCCTAATAGAGTAAGCCTAGAGAGGAGACTTTCCCTAGGCTTGGTCGTTTTCCAATTCTGAGACCAGAGTAGTAGGCTTGTCTACAAGCTCTTTAATGTCTGCTTGTAGAACATGTACAGAGGCCAGAGCCTTAGAGCACTCCTTTGCAAAGTGGCCCGCTTAACCGCAGCAGTAACAGGTCTCTCCTAGATCCTTGCAGACAGGTGTAGGTTCCTGTAACAGTCTGTAAAGCTTTAGGGCTAGGTTCAGCGACGCTGTACAGACTGTAAAAGGAGCTGTAGAAGTTGTAACGGGTGGTTGCGTACCCGTTAGGGCAGCTACAGATCTAGTTATAAGTTTGGCAGTCTGTAACTAGCTTCAGCGTTGTTGGAGCCTCCGCAGATTCTTGTTGACAAGTAAGCACTTATAGGCGAGCGCTTTGCTAGTAAGGAGTGTATCTAGGAATGGTAATACCGCCTGTTGTAGGGCCGGAGTAAGCTTATTATATAGGTCCAGCTGTAGGTCATCTGTAGGAATGTTTCCTATGCCCGCAAGGTAGAGGAAGCAAGTGTAGAACACTGCGAATGTTTCATCTTCCTTTATATTAAGTTTTCGAAAGTCAATGCAAGCGTCCTGCAATTCAAACGGGTTCTGAAGGATTTCTGCAAGGTAGTCGATCATGCCTATAGCAAACGTAAACAGGTTGGGGCCCTTGCAGTAACGGGGCGCTAGGTGTTTCTAAGCCACGTCGGCGGTCCGGTTAAAGATGTACGCCATCTTTACTTGCTTAGAGTTGAACATACAGGCGTTGATTAGGAACTTATCTTCAATTTAGATCCGCCAATTATCGAAGGATGGTAATGCCCTATCCGTAAGAGGATCAGGGTCTTTGAGTCGGACTGTAGAAGCGTGGTCTGACGGTTCTAGGGAGCTTCTCTAGGAAGCGCTCCGCTAAGAAGCGGTAACGGCCTAGTCTAACTGTTCCTGCAGTTGACGGACCTGTTCGCAGGCTGCAGCTAGCTGCTAGGCATCTGTAAGCTGGGTTGCTAACATGACTTCAATCGATTGAAGTGTTTCGGTTTTAGTAGAGGCGTCTCGGATGTCTAGTTCTAGTTCTCGGATCTGGTTCCAGGTGTTTGGGGCTATGTAAGGCCTTACAGACGTTATAGGCAGTCTGTACAGACCGTAACGAACAATTGCTGCGAATAGTCGGATGGTTCTATACAATCTGTACAATCTGTATTCTCTTAATAGGTAGATATTCTATTCCTTCTCAGGAGCAGTAGTGAAATGGGAGGGAGCTTTAGATAATGTGACAAACCCTGTCTGCTTGCTCTGTAATGGTCGACCTTACCTATAGCAGTGCACAAGTGTAGCAGTGGACTAGGAAATCAAGAGGTGGTTCTATTGAAGGTCTAAAGCTACGGAAGAAAGAAGGAGAGAGGTGGGCAAAGCCTAGATGTCCGGCTTATGACTACAGCCCTGAAACAGGCGAGGTTTGAGGCTGTTACCCCTTTTACAAGTAGTCTAGAGGACCCGTTAGGGTCTGTAAGGACTGTAATTACGTGGCATTAAGTGCATGCCTATAACAAAAGGCCTATATTTTGTTAGGCTATATGCATGTGTAATATGTTCTATACATTAGAGTAGAAGGCTCTACATTACTCAACCTATGCTTATTACCTTAATTGTCTTAGCTAAGCAACTGGTTTTAAGTAGAAGTTAACAAGCTACTGTTTTTGTAGAGGTATAGGAAACGCTGTTAATAGTAAACTTCTTATTAATTATAGTTTGCTTTAACTAACAAGTGCATAGGATCTGCAACAATAGTAGTTTGCAACTAGATACTAAGATACAATCCCTAGACTAGCGTCTTTTATAGATTATACAACAATGAGAAAGTTAGGTTTATTGTTTAAGATACAGTGCTAGACTAGCCTACTAATTCTGGCTTTCTTTAGACCTTTATATACATAAGTCTTACTTATAATCCCTACACACCTTAGATAGTGCCTAATAATGTTTGCAATACCCTCTTGCTTAATTTAGAGCTAGTATAGCTAAAGCTTAAGCAGTAAGAGCTTTGCTTAGAGCTTAAGCAGTAAGAGCTTTGCTTAGAGCTTAAGCATTTATATAGATACGCATTTGTTTAGGGTTCGATTAGAACAGAAGCTAGTAAAGAATATTGTTAATTAAATCGACAGATTGCTATAGTAACTAAGACGTTTAAGCAAGAGCTTAAGAGGGAGTACTGCTAGGACTACTTCTACTATATCTATAACAAAGAACTTAAGAAGATCATTAAGAAGGTTATAGTTATAGCACTGACATATGTTAAGCTAGTCGTTAAGTACTAGCTGCTAGAACGGACCTAGCTTTAAGAAATTATATGCAACCTCTCTAAGGACTTCAATCTACATATCATCGTTATGCAACGGATTTGTGCCATCGACATAATGGTTGCACTATCTCGTCGCTAAGAAGTCTAGTATTATAAGTTATAGCTAAGCAAATTGTCTTTAGCATCTTCTCTTAGAGAGTCCCCTATAGTGAAGGAAGAATCGCCTGTTCCTAATATTTTCCCTGTTAAATGCAAAAAAACTCAGTGTATATTTTGTATTAGTGACAATCGACAGAGTTATAACAGGCGCATGCGCACATTTTCAAAACCCAACAAGATAATAGACTATGTTGAGAGGCATTTAGAAAAGAGGACAGCAGGGAAGTATGAATGCTGCTATCTAGTTTGTAAGGCCGAAGGGCTAGTTCTCAACAACATTATCCTTTTCAAGAATCACATAGAGAGGGTGTACAAAATTAGTCTTAGAGACAAAAAAGATATATCTTGAACAACTGGTCCTTGTGACATTGTCCGTTCCGAGACCCTCCGTAACCTTTGCCTTCTGTCTTCGTCGGATCCGACTGCCCGCTTCGCTCACATGTTGTAGGTGTAAATACAAGGACACCCTCCTAGAGGAATACACTTAATGCAGCTCCTCCGTGTTGAATGAACATGATATTTCACGTGATACGTAACCTTCGAACCGATGAGGAAGCCATGAACCTGCTTGCGAAACAAGGTGTGGACACGGCAAATCTTCCACGCCATTCTCCATGCCGCCCTCTTCACACAGAGCTATAGTTCAGTGCTTGTTACGCATACTTGAGACCACAGTGAATAGCTTTTCGACGGCAACTGGACTTGGTGTGCGCTGTGCTCTTTAAAAAAGAAGATGGTGTGAGGGCTGCTTATCTTTCTCTGTGGGTAGCCTTGAATCTTCCCCGTGAAGTGCATGCGACCTTGGTCCTCATTGGGATATCACTGCATGTGATACAGCTGCGGACGACTCACTGTAGAAATTGTGGCGTTAATGTGCGGAGGTAGGCAACGAGGTACAAGGAACGAAGGGCGGTTGTATGCGCCTCGGCTTCTGTATTCCAGTGGCCAATACAAACAAATACGAACCAACATCGCCTTTTTTATGAAGCTATACTCCGCATGATACCATGCCATCAAGGGTCGCCCCGCTCCGTCTTCACAAACGATAGACGCCCGTCTATTGGTGGCACCACGCGGGCTGCCCGGCTACCTGCATGCATTAGAACCCCGAATCTGGACATCCGAATGCACATGGCTTCACTATGAAGCCCTGCTGCGCCGATCCACCGAGCCTTGCCATTCATACCAAGACACGTAGGACAGAATTCCGACTGCTTGGCCCGCAACCTCATAGGATCGCAATAGCGTCTAGGCAGCCACTCCATTTATTGAATATCTCGGTGAAGGCGCGACGACAGACCAATAGATGTTCTCGAAGATACACCCTCGGCTTTCTCTCTGGACCAACATCTTAGATATCCCAAATGGTTTTCACCGGTCAAGAGGGCAAGATCTTACGACTTGGTTGCTGCATACCATCGATGCAATGCAATACGACACCGAATTAGTCGAGGATTATAACTTAGCCAGTAAAATACAGGCACGTACTGAGACCTTCAAGCCCGATTAATTCTGAAAGGTAATTGAATCGACGTAAACGAGGCTGCTACGAGAGCACATTATAGTGTTACCCTGTTCAATTGTTGAAAGAGGGCAGGCGCCGCAGCCTCGTTCCATATCAGACGGTGTTCTTTTTGATATCAAAAGACCATCGAGGGGGCCTTTCAAAGTGCAATATTATATTCCCCAAATCAGTTCTTGACGCGCAATTCTGGATTGTAATTCCCAAATAATCTTGTAATTAGTTTTACCTATCACCCTATGTTACAGAATCACCGTTCGGTCAAGGCGCTTATAACAGGGCACGATCAGGAACGAACCTCATTTCAATCTGGTGTCAACAACTTGGCACGGAGCTTCTCAAAATCTATTGGACTTGGTCGAACCTCTAGTCAACAGGATAGCACAACGACGAATACAAGAATGGTATGAGATATATCGTGATAAAGCGAAATTAAAATACCACTTAGTTAACTTTGAGGACAGTCTCCTCCGCGAGATTCGCGGCGGGCGGCTCGACGCTCTTCTTTAGCTCCAGATGGTGGGGAGCAACAGGATACCAACGGGCATACCAGTACTCAACCTAGCAATACCACCAGTCGTCAACGAGACGATATGTCTTCCGCTGCCGAAATTGAAACATACATAGGCCCTTTAACTGAGGAACTTCGCGAGGCGTCTCAGCAGCTATTAAATGCTGAAAAGGCGGTTAAAGCCGTCAGTGATTCATGTATTCAATATGCAGACGAGATCACTCAAATACCACTGGTACAAAAGAGATTTGAAGAGCTAAGGGGACAGATTGTAGACAAAGACGCAACGATATCGAATCAAAAGATTGCATTGGACGTTTTGGAGCAGAGGGCTTCTGATAAAGAACAAGCCGCTAAGAGCGAAGTTGCAGGCAATCGAGCCGAGAAGGAGAGACTACAGAGCGAAAAGGAAGAGATTTTGCGTCAAAGGGAAGCTGCCAATGAGAGGTTGAGGGCTAGAGAGGAAAAACTAAGGGTCGAAGCAGGCAACGAGCTCTCGCGATTGAAGGGTGTACAGGACAGAGAATTCATCGCTCAGAGGAAGATTCTAGAGAGAGACTTGGAGAAGAAAGAGAAGGAGCAAGCGGGAAAAGTTCGAAAGCTGGAAGCCACCAGCAAAAAGGCTCTTGATACAATCAATGAGCTAAAATCGCAGGTTGAGACGCAACGTAATGAGTTGATAGTCGTGGCTGGAAAATTTGAGGATCTCGACAAAGCCAAGGACATGTATAAAATGGAAAAGGAGCAACTTGCTATGAAGTTGGAAGATCTTCAGAAAGAATTTTCACTGAGCAGCAAGCCTCTCGAATATTAGTAAGTTAACCCACGCTCGCACTTTGAGAGTCAAATTCAACTCACAACGAATACAGCAACGGCGAATTTCTCAAGATTTCGACCAAAATCCAGGCCATTTCTTCTCAATACCTAGCCAGAAAGTTAAGCAATGAGGTTTATTCCCCTGCTCACCGTACCCTAATCTCAGCTGATCAATGCGTAGGAAATGAGAAATCTACCAGCGAAAATTTCTGCTGCCGACTCAGCTTTTACTTCTGTTCCTTTGTCCAATAGTGAAACGTCGTTGCAACTTAGAACTGCCCATGCCCAGCGAGTGATCTCAGACGCCGTATACAATACGGTCTGGCGTCATTTCTCTTCCGATATAACGTCGGATGACTTGAGATTATCTACATTTATTGAAAAAATGGGATCCGCAGTGACCAAATCTGATGGTAGCGGTGGTTCTGCAGACGTCTGGAGAGCGGTCACAGTACGAACACTTGAATCCTTGTCCACAACTGAAACACGACGTCAGGAGGGTATCCTACAGGAGGCGGGTACAGCAAAGTCTTTCAGGTGCAGGGAAGACAAGCTTGTCAACCTTGTTCTCTCGGTTCTCGGTTCGCTGGTCGATCCATCGAGTTTACCTCAGTTCAAAGCCGACCTTTTGGATATTGCTAGAGATGCAATATCAGTCTGGACGTCTGCTCAATCCGATGAACGAACGTTCACCATCAATTCTACACTCAATCAAGAAAATAAACGCGACTGGAATATCGCAGCGCTTGACTATGACTCCTTGTATGCTGATGGTGGCCCTCAACAAGTAGTTGAATCGAAACCATTCACAGAAGTTTTTACGTTGTTTCCAATAATTATTGCCACGAAGCGGGTTCAGGCCCTAAAAGTAGCAACTGGTCCCCCTGGCAGCTGGCCCGAACAAGACCAGCAGGCTTTGGGTACAGAAGTTACACTTATCCATAATGGACTCGGGCTTCCGCAGGAGTCAGAGATGGTCCAGAGGGGAATCGAGGAAGTAGAGGACAAGAAGAGGCTGAGGCTAGAACTTGACGAATTGTTGGTGCAGAAAATGGCCGAGAAGGGTAGAGGGCATAGTAGGAACAACTCCACAGCTGTGACCGCATCTGGGCCGTCAAGCCCAATCCAAAGATGGTCAGAGAATAGGCGTAATGGACACCCGACTGAGATTTGAACGAGTAGAGATCAGCAAACTCGTGGAACTCGCCATACGTTATATTGTAATAGATACTATGGCAATATTTGTCGTTTCTTTCATTGGTTTTTCATAGTCTGGCCAAGCAACGGGATATATTCATAATCTACTTTTCCATATTAAATTGATACCTATACTAGTGGTCTGCCTTATATTTCTCTACGTTGCGAACTATAAGTTCCAGTATCTCGGGTATTCTCTGCTATGAGCATAAATGGTGTGCTGAGGGGCTAACTCGCTTTGCTCTGGTTGAGGTCGTTGCGTCAAAATTGCTGGTCGTGTCGCACTGAGCCTATCTCAGAGAAGGAGTGTGACTTGTGGAGAGATCCTCAGCACACGAGTGTGCCTCGAGAATGATTCCTCAATTAGCGGATCACAATAGTGGAATGCAGTATGAGAACCACCAGTTTCTTCAAATCTCCCGCGCGAGGTGTCTCTTCTGGAAGTAGCACCACCGTGTGAAAACCCCCAGTCCAACAACTTCCGATAGAGGCCAAGAACCCCAGATAAAGATCAACCACCTCTCGATATAGTGACTACCCATTTCAAAGGCGTCAGCCACACACAGCCCCCATTGCCCCACTCTTGTAATCGCGTCGCCGGCAAACTAAATCTCCCTCCCAAGCACGGTACTCCTCCCACTCGACGGCGCCGTCCCTCTCCGATAGCAGGAATCACAGTCCCGCGATTCGGCACGATCCCCTGTAACCTTTGCCTTCTGTCTTCATTCTGCAAGTAATCGTCGGATCCGACTGCTCGCTTCCCTCACATGTTGTAGGTGTAAATACTAGGACATCCTTCTATGGCCCCACTACAAGCTTCCGTGGACGTCGACTTGTGATTCGTCAAATCTCCTCGGTGTACGGTTCCTCCCCTCGTCATCCGGACTCCATTCTTCAGGCTGACAATTAGGGTTGCTGTAATGTGCAGTATTATGGTGACTATTTTTAAACATGCTTGTCTGGAAGATCTGTGCCGATGGATCGTTCTAATCACTGTCGTACTCGTACTTTGAGTGCCGAAACTGGTTGCCCAAACTAGACGGAGGAACTTCAATGGGCTTCACCTGAAGATTGCGAGTGCGCTGTGGTCGTGATGGTGCGCTATGGATTGACAGCGCAGCAGCCGGGACGATTGGCGTGCTAGAGTCGTGGGGAGATACCGCTGATATAGGGGTGCGCTATGGACTGATAGAGCACCAGCCGGGACAATTGGCGTGCCAGAGTCGTGGGGAGACACTACTGATATCGATGGGACATACTGCATGTTTGGTGTCGACACTGATGTATCGAATGGATAGGTGGGTGTCACGATAGGCTCGTAGTCGCTGAGGGGGGTATATGTCGAGGGAAAGCCATGATTACTTAGAGCTGCCATAGACAGGCCAGGTATGTCCACTGTACCGGGCAGGTTAGCCGGGTTAAAGTTGGTCATCGGCGATGGGTCCAGAGCACGATCGAAGACGCCAGCACGGTTAATCTGGATATTACTAGCAGCGGACGCGCTATCGATAATCTGTTGCTGTCGTAGAGATCGGGAAGCGTTGGTATACTTGTAAAAGATATCATACTGGCCAGGTCGGTAAAGCAGGCGAACGATGGGTCTAGCAGGGTTGATTGGGATGTCATTATCATCCTCGGCCTGGACAAGATGACTATTAACGTGTGTGCCACTCCTGTCTAGATAGACAATCTCGACGGCGATACTCATTGGGTTCATGAGGACGTCAATCAAAATGGTCACCCCTAGATTTTCAATCTCTGTGTTCAGAGGCTCTAGCATGTCCTTGCAAATGCTGACCCCTAGTCCGTCTGGATTGAAGTCTTGTTTAGTGACAGAGTTAGCCTTCAAGAATTCACTGGCAAGAAGTCTGAAGTAGTAGATGATGGCGCTGAAAATCTCCTCGTCGTTGAAGCGCTGAAGGATCAGCGAACTTGCTTCCGATTGTGGCCCTACGTGTATTGTGGCAGCGAGGTCTGTCAATAGGCTGAGTACTTTACCCCTAATATCCTCAAAGATCCATTTCCGATGGTCACACCACGTTTTAATAGAGCTTGTCAGGGACATGCTCCCATACTCTTCGTCTGTCTGGTCCTTGCTCCCAAGCTTGTGGAAAGTCTCGAAGTAGGACAAGTTCATAGCTACATGAGTTAGTGCGTGGTCCTATCATCATCTGAGTTTGCCGGGCCCAAATTGAAAAGTTACGATTTTAAATGGAGATGGACAGGTTTATGTAGGTTTGAGAATACGGAACTCGTGCTCTTCTCGTCGCCGTCGCATGCGATCAGAATAGATCGCCTTGCAGGCCGAGTGG
>JPKC01000460.1:0-18317 GCA_000750925.1 Pseudogymnoascus sp. VKM F-4518 (FW-2643) | reverse complement strand
CTGCGCAACTGCCTCGAGGTCCTTCGTTCTTCTGTCTGCGCTTCAACTACGTCTCTCTAACCCAACCTTTCTTTCCGCTTGATAACCTTCACATTCACTCAGTGGCCACGGAACACGACTGATGCAAAACTATAGGAGATATCGATGCGTGCAGATTTTAAGATGCTTATAGTTAAAGTACCCATCATTTTTTCCTGGGTAGTGGGTTTTCTTCCACGTAAATAGGGACGTTATTCTGGATTCTTATTTTCAAATTACACCATCAGCCTCTTTCGGGGTTGGTGAGTGCGAGCTATATCATATGTGGCGACACGTTTTAATCCAAGAACCCTCTTCATTGCGTCGCCGTGAAGCTTCGCCGCTGATTCTAACATCTCATCATCAATAACAAGTTCGTCTTGTGCGATTAGCAGTATAGTGTGTGTCCTATCATTGGTGACTTCGTCGAAACACTCATGCGGAGCCAGCGCGTACAATCTTGTGTTGAAAGGCTGGATGTTTTTCCTCATATACTCTTCAATAAAGTACTCGAATTCGGACGTGTCTCCGGATTGGACTGTGACGGGTGGTAAATCCCTCCAAACAACTCCCTCCTTGATTATAAAGTTGATTTGGACCTTCTCGTGCTCCATCTGCTCCAGCCTCTCCTGTTCCATCCGTTCCTGCTCCATACGCTCCTGTTCCATCTGTTCCTGCGCAACCTGTCGTTCCTGCTCCATCCGTAGCAGGTCCAACCTTTCCTGCGCTAGACTCTCGTGTTCCTGTCGTTCCTGCTCTTTCCTCTTGCGTTCCTGTTTCGCTCGTGCCCGCCTCCCCTGATCCAGCCTCTTCCCCCTTCGCCTCTCCCTCTCCTGCGCCTCCAAAGCTAACCTCTCCCGTTCCTGCTCTCCTCTATTACCGGATTGACGCTGAGATTGACCAGCATCCTCATCCATAGCCTCTCCTGGGGCCTGGCTTGCACCCGATTCTTGTGCATAATAGGACAAAATAAGGTCCATATCCTCCTCCATATGCTCAACCGTTTCAGGAGGTTGGCTCGTTCTACGTCTTGGTGACTGATAGAAATCGGCGCTTGGTCCCCGCGGCGAAGCTCCTAAGCTCTGAGAAGGGGAGCCTAACGACGAGAGACTCGAACTGCCGTGCCTAGTTGTGGGCATCTTTGTCGGTCTACCGAAGAATGCAAAGTACACGGATTTCCGGACAAAGAAGGACGTGATTCCCTCGCCTTGATCCTGCCTCTCGTCGTGTAGATGATCGATGAATAAGGAACCGCGATCTTCTTCATATGCCCGGCAGCGGGGAATCCCACACCTCTGGGCCTTTGCAAGGCCGGGCCCAGACGTGACGAGGAGAGGCCTTGACGGCGAGCAATCCGCCGGCATAGCCCTCGCGTCTGGGTATTGCTGTAAGGCAACAATCTCGGGAGAATCAAATCCTAATTGCTCTGCGAGATCAGCATAGAGGCGTAGCACTGCTCTATCTGCTTCCGCTGTCGCCTTCTTCACACGGTCCTCCCTCACACCCTCTCTCGGCATGTCTGGGTAGTGGCGCATGGCATAGGCATTGATCTGACGGCAGCCCAGATCAATCCTGTTTTCAAGGGACCCCCGCCGATATACGAAAGAGTTCTCCGTGACCTGTACCTTCACCTGGCCCTCCACCTGGTTCACCCCAGTGAATCGTCCCTCCAATGCATTAGAGACGCCCTGCTCGGGAGGGGGCCTTATCAGCCTCTTCACGCAGTCGGCACAGAGGGCCAGATACTGAATGTCCCTAAAGAAGGTGAAGAGGGATGGGACCAAGCCGTCAACCACCTGAAGCCGACTCCAAATAGCGTCGCGCTCGTGGTCACTAAAAGCGCCAAACACCTCCCCCCCGCGCAGCCGACTTCGTAGAAGCTTCGCATCCGCCGTCGATGCCATTGGCGCTCTCAGCTCCAAGACCTTAACCGTCGCCTGGTCAATCTTCCCCATAGCGCTCTTGTCTCCACCAACCAGATCTGACCAGACCTTTTTTATGTGGCCGAGGTAATTTAGAAGTTCCTGTCACGCAAGAAATTAGCAGATGTTGTTTGCGTCAGAGTCGCTACGCACCCTGTGACAGTCCATAGCCATCATATTATGTAGCGTAGTGATCATCATTCCGTCCCAGAGGCCGGGAATATCCAACAGGGCGTCAAACGCCTCCGTCAACTCTCCATTCCTAAGGAGCGTCCCCAGGTTCTTCGCCCGGTTGCCCTGCAGACGAGCCTTCCATCTTGTTTCGAAGCTGTAGTTACGCTGAAAGTGATACTGGCGTATCTTGCGGTACATCTCGCCATCCGACGGCTTCTCCTCGTTGGAATACTCCTCGACGAGACATGTTTTCAGGTCGGTGTTGAGATCTGGGAGGGAGTTGTCAGCTTATCTCTAGTTAAGGCTCTGATCTTACCTGACAAATACAGATCGACAGTCCACCACTTGTCCCTGGGCGACAGGAATTCTCGCCCGGCTTGAATCCTGTGTCGACCGTGGAGACACTCGAGCTGGAAGCCGCTCGGGAACACCAGCTCCGGATATTCCGATGATTCGTTAGGCGGGTTAGTCAGCAGCTGCCGACCAGAAACTCCAGAATCCCGCATCACAGCATCAAGACATTGCTGATCAATGATTGCAGGAACGTGTTTGCGTACCGGCAAACGGCGGCATCCTTCCTTTCTGAAGCATTCCTTTAGATACTCCACGTGTCTTGAATTAAGCTCTCGCGGCTGGTTCCACTTGAAATTGAGCACGTCGAGACTGATGCGTGCGGTACCCTTATACTTTAACCGCCTCTCTCCCTCGAGTCTTGAGCCCTCTACTTGGGCTCGAGACTGCTGCATGTTAAAAGTATGTCTGGATGATGGGAGTAGTTCTCCTCGGAACTCGTACTTATACGTTCGCTCTGAACTCGTCTCATAGGCAGGGTGGCCATCCGATCACCCCCCTCAGAGTGACCACCCCCATCCAAATTCTGACCCCTTGTGTTATCCCCGAACCACCTTTCTCCGCTTTAAACCTGACACGTCGGCTGGTAGGTCTCTTTGATTCCTTTATAAGGTACTCGCCCGCCTGCTTTCTAGCACTCATCAAACTACTTCCTCGTCCTCCTCACCTCAACGGCTCTTATACAGGATGAATACCTCTTCTAACAAACGCGACACGAAGATTGACTTCAATGCAGTGCCTGCTTCAAGTATACCTGTTGCCGATGACAGGGCCCGTACGCGAGGTCGCTCAGCTCCTCCTGGCGGTACGCCCAGCTCGAAGAAGAGGAAGGCTTCGCCACAAAGACGTGGCGCCGCAAAACTCTCCAAAAGTACGCCAACCGCAGGCAGCAATGAAGTTGTCACCAAGCCTGGCCTCAAATCGTTCGCACTCGTACCGGTCGCCGAGGATGGCGTCAGCGTGTTCGACTCTACGGAGATCAAACGGGGGTCGCCGTGGGACTATTTCCGTGAGCACTACGAGCTGAACTTTGGTGGTTTTGTTTCCGTTGCCTCTAATCGGGCATATCCCCACAATCTCTTCATCGTGAAGCGCCTCAAGGGTCCGGATGAGGCGAGAGGCGTCCGCTTGCTACACACAGTTCGCCACAATAACTTTCATGACATGCTAGAGTGCTTCAGCTATGAGGGCGCTTACTATGCCGTGTTTGAGCACGTGCCTATCTCGCTCGCCCACGTCGCGAAGTCTCCTCATTTCCTCACCGAGGTCGAGCTGGCAGCTATACTTGGACAGGTGCGTCTCCGCAACGAGACGTGATGCTTTTGCTGACTGGCATAGATCCTCGAAGGTCTTGCGCATCTCGCCTCGAATGGGCTCGAGCACGGCTCCCTCAGTTGCTCCAACATTCTCCTTGGCACGGATGGGGATATCAAGATCGGTAAGTCGGGAGCTAGGCTCTTATCAATCCTTACTAACAACGCATAGCTGGCCAGGAGCGCTGCCAGGAGTTGGCGTCGTCGGACCAGGGTCACTCGCGGGACATAAGAGCTTTGGGGAACATCACAATGGAACTGATGCAGAAATACACCAAACATGATGGTGCTATCGGTGTAGATGACCTTGTGCGGTGGCCTTCCGACTGCAACGCAGTTGGGTTCCTCTCAATGACCACCTCAGCTACGTCTGTTGACGAGCTGCTGCAGGTGAGCAGCACCACGTTCTTTAACGAAACTGTATTAATTCATTTAGCATCCGCTCTTGCAGTGTGATTGGGATAAAGTGGATCTCAAGTGGATTGTGGCACTTGCGGCAGTCGCTTCCCACAGAGGCTACAGTTACCATGAGTAGCTGGAGGTCGTTGTCCAAAGTTACATTTGCACTTACTGCACAATTACTACCTTCTACATGTCATGATATTGCATTCGCTTTCATTATTCTGGTAGTGTAAATACTTGCGTCCCATTTGCATGGGATAGATTATTGATCAGACGGTATCAACGACAACTCTAGCACATTACCTCTAGTATAGATAGAATACAAGTACTTGTGATGGCACCAGGCTTTATAGCCTGTATTTGCAGACTCTTTGTATAACTTCTTCTGAAGGATGGTGTTGAAGAAGACATTCGACCTGCCGATGGTTCAAATACACAGTGCCAATTACGAGAACGGACATCGCAAAAGACCGCAACCCCAGGGGACTCTGGCTCAAGAGATCTCGATCAACACTTGACCGCGACGCTAGCTCCTGTTCGGCAGAGTGGCCGTCTAGATCAAACTGCTGGGTGGTGTGACACACTCTCCAAACCTCGCTCGCCATATGTCATCTATTTTCGCAGACTGTAGCTTCTGCTCTAGGATATGCAACGATAGCGCTTGCACAGGTCGACCACTAGGGAGGGACTGGCGGCAGGACTGGGCTCGGAATGTAAGACGATCCCGAGTGCAGCCGCAACATGCAAGTATCGATTTAGTGAACCTTGCCCCTGGCATAGCCAGTGAAGAACGCGTGGGAGAGTCTGCATAGCGTTCAGAGATGAGACGATGGAGGGAAGGAAACTGAACACGTTCTCAGAGGGCAGTGTGTGCAGTACGTGGCTGAGGGCCTGCTCAGAGCTCAAAGTGTTTAATACGTTACCTTTGGGTGCTTGATCTAAATCATTGCCAACACCACGACTCAAAGCCTGAGAGCAATGTCTAGCAGTGGTGGTAGTTGTGCTTGCCATGGCCGAAGCAAAGGCATGAGGGAGAGGGAAAGTGAGAACGGGCGACGTGGGCGGAATTAAGATGATCAGCCCGAGAATCGCGCCACTCACTACTTTATCTAAAGTTGTGGGCCCTGGTCCCTGATGGCCGCGCGGGCCACCCATTTATCCATCACAGATGGTTTAGATGGCACACTGCAAGAGTACGTACTAGTACGTACTAGTACGTACTACGCCGATCATCTAGAAGCTTTGAATACCGCGACCCCTTGCACTATCAAGTTGGATAGACGGGCGCAAGGCCTTTGCACCTTCAAAGAAGCTGCCGTACCCCAAAACGCAAACTCAGGGTAAGTTGCAGTATGAGTCACCATTGTTCCATTACCTTCTAGTCTATCTCCAAGTCATTTATGTCCGCCCACAAAAGCCTTTTACCTCGCCTTCCCCCTCCCCCTCCTCCCTTCTCTATTCATCGCTACTTCCTCCCTTCTCCATTTCCTGACTGTCTCTACTTTAACTCACTCATTTCTCACGATCTCTTTGCGGGCTCTCGCGAGCATTATGAACATCATTCAAGTATACGCAGTTGCCGCAGGCGGCATCTTTTCTGTCTTTGCTCTCATTCATCTGTTTCCGAAGATCATGCCGCTCGTTATTTACCTATCCCTCCGCTTCTCAAAGCACATCACGTATCCATACCTTCTCCATCGACACCGGATTCTAGGGCCATGGAGTCGAGCTGGTGTTCTCGTACAGCTGATCTACACTGCAGTGAATCTATTTTGCCTCAGCTTCAGAGCTTCTACGATTTCGGACGCTGGCCTCCGAGCGGGGTCACTCGCGGTGGTCAACATGGTTCCCCTCTTCGCCGGAGCGCATCTCGCCTTCTTCGCGGACCGGCTTAGGATATCTCTCAGGGCCGTCCGTGTTGTTCATCGCTCCACAGGTTTTATGGCCTTCTCGTTAGGCCTCCTTCATGTTCTCGTGATTGCGGCGTCCAGCGTCCCCATCCCTTTAAACGAACCCCGGAATTTGTTTGCGGTTATAGTATGTATCGCTTCTCTCATCCCTAGAACGTTAACTAAAAACTGCATAGGGGGGATCGCTGCTTTGCCTTCTCGTACTGCTCGTGTGCCCTCTTTTTCGTAAGCTCTCCTACGAACTCTTCCTCCGGACACACCAGGCGCTCGCAGTGGCTTCTGCCTATGCAGTGTGGCGGCATTTGCCCTCCGAAAAGCTCTTCCCCCGCCTTTATATATATGTCTCCGCAGGTTTATTACTGTCCATGTTCCTTCTACAAAGTAGCAACGTCATATTTCGCAACGGAATCTTCCGACACCACCTCTCACGGGCCACCATCACCCATGATTCGGGTGCGGTCAAGATCCGCCTTCACCTTCAGAAGCCGCTAAAGGTCGATGATGGACAGTATGTTAACCTGTGGATACCTTCTGTCAGCTTCTGGTCTTTCCTGCAGAGCCACCCGTTCATGGTGATCTCTTGGGAGCCCAAGGAGCAGCATACCCTCGATCTCCTCATTGAGCCTCAGAGGGGCCTGACCCAGGAGTTGCTATATCATGCTAAGAAGGGCCACACTATTAACCCAATCATCATGTTCAATGGCCCCCATGGGCCACGTGTTGCCATGGACGAGTACGAGAGTATTCTGATGGTAGCTAGCGGCTTTGGTATCGCCGCCCACTTACCCCACCTGAAAAGACTGATCTATGGCTATAATGCTCGCATAGTCCGAGCTCGCCGGATCCATCTCGTCTAGCAGATCCGGGATAAAGGTAAGGTTCCAATCCGGGCTTCACACAAAAGCTGACGAAGCCAGCCGACGGCCTCGCAGCTCAGTCACTGCTGAACAGCGTATTGGACGAGGACAAGTTAGATGATGGTTGTGTACGTCCCTGGGTCGCTTCATATCCTCGAATTGTCTCGCTAATGAATGCCTGGGCTAGATTCTCGATGTCTCAGTATACCTCGAATACAGCGATTCTCCGAAGTTTCCATTTGGTAACCGTGCTACCGCGTATCCGGGATCCGCGCCGTTGCTCGAGATGTTTCTAGCAGAGGTCTCGGGGAAATATATAAAGAGACCACGGATAGAATGCGCCGATAATAGTAAGGCGTTGGGAAAATTGGAGCAGGAAGCCCCGAGACCGGACAGAGATCTGGAGTCTGCGAACTCAGAGGAGGCGGCGAGACACGGGAAGATGCTCGTTACAGGTAAGCCTCATCCGTCTGTATCCCTATGGCGCTAATCGAATGAAAGTATCTTCTTCGGACAAAATCCGGGATGAGTTGCGGATGATCGTACGTAAGTATCTCCAGGTCGGAGTCAGCTTGCTAGAACTTGAATACCAGCCGGAGTAATAAGTCAGGGCACTATGCATTTAGATAGAAATAAAAACTCGAGAGAATGGAAATTGTATCTCTTGTAGCAGGAGTGACGCTAAATGCATGTCGCAAAAACAAATTGCCTGTATGAAATTCTACGGAGTCTATTATGGCTCATGAATCGCCCCTAGGACCCCATCGATAGTAGGAAATGGTGCCTGGGAGGACATCATGCCTAGGAGATAGTAACTGCAAGGAGAACGCTCAGCGGAGAGCTGAGCGCGTAGGAGAGGTGCCCAAGGAGACGTGGTCTCCTTGGGAAGGTCTCCTGGGAGTGCCTGCGCCTAAGTGCACATAGCTCGGGGGAGAGTTCTCTGAGGAGACAATGGCACCTCGGAGAGCCTACCGCGGAGCACATTGCTCCGGGGGAGACCACGCTCCTACGCGAGTTCTCCTACAAGCTAAAGATACCATATGCCTCGCATGGGTATCTTCCTGCGAAGTAAGGTGCGCTGGGACGTTGATAGATTGCAAGTATAAGTCCGGAGAAGATGGGTTCTTGGGTTCTGGGGTTCTGCAAACACTCAGTGGACATCTGGTGGGGGAATATTGGAGACCATCAGGTGGGCCATCGTGAGGACTTATCCGGACCATCTGATGGACCATCTGTAGTGTACATAGGTCCGTGGATACGCGGCCCCTCAACTTAGTGAGGGGCCGCGCATCCACGTATCCATTCAAGGGCCGCTCCGATAATAGCCCTGTGGCTGCTGCAGGGGCTAAATTGTAAACCTGTCGGTTTCGGTTTTGGCCTGAGATTAGCCAGGCTTTCCAGTATCCAGGCTTCGAAGGGTGGGGACAAAACAATCCGGACACTTTGCGCCTCACAGCTCAAGTTAAGTGTCCGGATTGTTTTGTCCCCTGCCTTCCCTTGTATATCACGTTGGTACAGAGCGCGTGATCTGGCGCTCTGTACCACGTGATATACGCTACGTCTTGCGAACTAATCAAGAACAGCAGTACTACAGTAGCTGGCATCTGTATATTAGCCTGGCGTCGGCGGATCAATCTAGTTAACAAGGAAACAGAGCTTGGTGCTCTCATGTTTTGTACCTCTGTACCTATACTTAAGCTCACGAACCTTGTCCTATCTTTGGGTTAATTAATATCACGTGATGTATTCTTTATTTCAGTTGCACGTGACTAACCCCAATTGATTGCCTCCTTAAATTCAATCTCGAGATGTCTCCTTAAATTCAATCAGGCTCCTCCCTGTCTGATCTACTACCCGGTCCCGACGTCGGCGCGTCCCAGGAACCAAGTGGCAGGGAGTGGAGCTACGTACTCCAGAGGATGATATTCGCTAGACTCACGGCAAGCCACACGAGACGAAGGGGACCGTGAGCCTACCAGGTATGCATCCACAGGAAACAATCCATATCCAAGAATGTCCCATCTCCTGTTGGTGGCTTGATGATATCAGCCCGCAGCGCTGAGGTAGACCGGATGAAATGCTGTTTTGGGTTATTGTTTGCTCTGCAAACAAGACTTCAAACGACCTTGAAACGGTCACAGCCTTGCTCTACGTGTTTGTTGTAGATGAAACTGATGCAATGGAATACTGCAAATATGGTGTAGAGGTGTGCGGGGGTTATACCTCAGCTCTATTCCTCGGATTACAGCTCCTGCTTGAAGCATTAAGTATATATATCCCTCGAATCTCTACCTGTCACTCCTCGAACTATATGCATTGATTTACATTTCTCAAAGTCTTGCATTTCGTAAGGCCTTATTTGATTACACTGTCTAGAGCTTAAATCTCTGCGCCATACATACTTCTCACGATGGACTTAATACAAACGCCATCACATAGCGCATTTGGATACGACTTCGAAGACCTCCAAACTCGTCTGGAGCTAAACTTGATTGAAGACCTCCAGAAGATTGATGTATTCAAATCTATTAGCTTCCCTCAAGTAAGTAATTTACTCCTGCCATAGAGTAAGTTCTAACCGCTTTTAGTTGGTTGTTGTTGGCGATCAGAGCACTGGGAAAAGCTCTGTACTTCAAGCCGTGACGGGTATCCCTTTCCCAATCAATGACCAGACATGCACACTATTTGCCATTGAGATTTCCTTCCAGAAAACCTTATTTAACGAGCCTACAATTGTTGAGATCTCAATTGACCCATCTGCGGACGAGCCTCCTGAGAGAAAAGAGGCATTGCTCTCATGGAAACCAAAGAACTTCAATCCGGCTGGTACTCTGGATAAAATAACGGTAAAGGATATTTTTCAACAGGTATAGAGCATGGATTGCCCTCATGTTATTGGACTTGGAAACTGAACTTTATATAGGCTAAAAATATTATCATTAACAGCACCACTGCCACCAAACGAGACCCGGAGGGCTCAAGCCGCCTTAGCAGCTCAACCCTACGCATAACTAGACGCGGTCCAAGGGAGACGAATTTCACAATTGTCGATGTGCCAGGTCTTGACCGTGGTAAGCTATCTATATTTGGGAGTCATATCAGTTTTAACGCAACAAAGGGCATGAAACACATCTGGAGCAGAAAACCGTAAGGAGCCTTGTGAAGCATTACTTAGACAATCCGCGAAGCATTGTTGTGTATGTGACTAAGACCCCCTTTAAATCATGTCTAACGGGAGCAGTGTGGTTATTAATGTAGTGAATCCAGAGAGACAGGAGATTTTTCAGATGTTGCGTGACATGCCTGATAAAGAATCTCGCGTCATTGGAGTCATCAATAAGTGTGACACGAAACAAAACCAGTTGGATGATTGGGTAATTATTGCCTTCTATATTTCTACCGGAATGGATTTACTTACAAATACTAGGTATTTGGCCTCATCCACAACAAAGACCAATCGCAGTCAGGGTGTTGCTTTAAGGAAGGATGGTACGGCCTTCGAAATAAACAACCGTCTGAGTTATCTATCACTGATAGTGAGCGAGACAAGCTCGAAGAGGAGCTCTTTGCTACTGAGGCCTGGAAAGATTTGCCTCAAGACAAACTCGGTAGGAATAACTTGAAAGGGACTCTTATAAAAATGCGCAATGCACATGTCAAACGAAGCTTACCGGACGTACTCCATGAGATTCAGACCAAGCTTGATATATGCATAACGCGCATCGGCCTGCTAGGATCACGTACTCCCAATGAAGCGCAGTTTGTTCTCATCAACCGAGTTGCGACAGAATATTCAAAAATGGCGGAGGATGCATTAAGTGGACAATACAAGATTGTTACTGACAAGAAACTCTTTGCACGAACGCATATTCGGAGCAATCTCAATGAGTTCTATACGTGTATGGAAAAGGGTGGGATCAAGTTTCCATTTAAAACACCTAACAGCATCACTAGTCTATTTCTTGACGAGAATGAGGTGTGGGAGAAACTTGAGAAGGACCCAGCTTATATTTGGATATGGAAAGCGATAGCGTCTTACAGAGGCAAAGAGCAGTCTCATGAAGTCAGTCTCTCAGTCAAAACGCTACTCTGGAAACAGCAAGTGTCGAGTTGGGGAGGTATCGCATATAACGCACTGCAAAAATTTCAGACGACTCTTGACTCAGTTCATGATAGAATATTCGAAGTCGCTTGTCCTGACAAGATACTAAGAACGAAGTTACGTCAGTGGGTCAAACACGACCTTATGAAAGCGTTAGAGGCTGCGAAGGAGGAGTTACAATGTCTTCTAAATGACGAAGAGAATTCTTCGTTATTTACGTTCAGTCCCGAACGGCGGCTAAAGAGAGAGTTGTTAGGGGAGGCACGTTTGAAAGCCCTCTCTCAGGAGTCTTCTAGGCCAAGTAGTGATCACCATCCCCAAGCGTTAAAGCCAATATTGAAAGCTAACAACGTCAACACAGGACTACAACGGAGGTTTAAAATATCTCAAGACGGCCAACTTACTAGCATTTTAAACACGCACGATGACCTTGCCGCTTACTCTGACGTTGCAATGCTTCGATTCATGGACAACTTTGCGATTCAAGTGGTTGAGCGCCACCTCCTTGGTACAAACTGCTCCTTACGGATATTCTCATCTGATTATGTGATGAATAGGTTGTTGGGCGACAAGCATGTGGCTAAGCTCAACGAGTTAGCGGGCGAGGAACCGAGCATTACCCAGAAACGGTCGGAGCTGTGCAATGAGAGAGAAATTCTCAAGGAAAGCTTGAAAAGGGTGCAGAGTTTCTGTGTTTGCTAAGGCGGACAAACGGATGGGCTTCTAACCAAGCTTTGGACAATTCCTTATCTTCCCTAGCGTTTCTTTAGAGTTTGATAGAGAAATAAAAGGGATTGACCTGGTAAACACAATGGACAAGAGAGACTGGAAAGAGAGTTTAATGCCCAGCGATAGATGGGCATGCTAATGACCCTGTAATAAATTAAATCTCGGAATAAAGAGGTGTTGGAGGTGGTGAGCAGTCAATGAACAAGGTCGGGAGGTGTTGGGGGAGTAGTAGCCGATCAACCTCTGGACAATCAACCCCCGGACACCCGATTTACCGTTTCCGGGATTTGGAGAGCTCGACTTCCAACATTGGAAAACAGAAGACTTTATACCATAATTGTAATACTTACTACAGTATTTGTCTGCCTTGCAAAGCGCTAGCTCGTACATCTTCCCGTTTTGCGATGGCCGTGTACGTTTAGCCGTTTCGTGTGGTGGTGTTGTTAGATAAAAGCAGCATTGGCCTTGGAACCACTCACGCGATACAGCAACTGGTTATCAAGTTTCCATTAACAGAAACCTCAAAGTCGTTGCATTCAGCGACCATCTCCGGCGGAGATGCCCAATTCTCTTGAGTCTATGGTCGTATGTAACAGTAAGTTGCATACAGGAGTATATAAATCTATGTTATTAATACATACTATGGGTTATAGATTTATCTTCTCCTCGGTGGCGTGGCAGATTTGCTGTGCCCACTCCTCGTTTCGCCTGCAGGTTCCCAACAAAATTTAGACACTTAATGGCCTCCTCATCGGTTGCGTATGACGTGACATCATATTCATTCAACACGGGGTAGCTGCATTAGTTGTATTCCTCTAGAAGGATGTCCTAATACTTACACTACATAGTTGCAAAATGAAGGCAGAAGGCAATGGTTACGGAGACCCTCCAAGAGAAGACCCCGAGGACGATTTGCTCAGCCGCGACTTATGACACTGAACTTCTTGGCGACGAGATAGTGCGACCATTGTATCGATGGCATGAATCCGTCGCATAATGATGTCGCGTGGATTGAGGCCCTTAGAGAGGTCGCACATGATTTCTTGAAGCTGGGTCCGTTCTGGCAGCTGGTGCCTAATGACAGGCTCAACATATGTCGGTGCCACAACTGTGACCTTCTTGATGATCTTCTCAAGTTCTTCGTTGTGGATACGATAGAAGTAGTCCCGGCGGTACTCCCTCTTGAGCTCTTGCTCAAACGTCTTAGTTACTGTAGCAATCTGTTTATTTAATTGACGATATTCTTCACCAGCTTCTGTTCCAATCGAACCCTAAACAAATGCGTGTCTATACAAACGCTTAAGCTCCAAGCGAAGCTCTTGCTGCTCAAGCTTAAGATGCACCAGCTCTAGATTAGGCGGGAGGGCATCGCGAACCTCGTCCGGCACTGTCTGAGGCGCGTAGGGATCACAAGTAAGGCTTGGATCACAAGTGAGGCTCATGTGCGTAAAGGCCCGGAGAAAGCCAGAATCGGTAGGCTGGTCTAGCACTGCATCTTGAACGATAAACCTGACTTTCTCATTGTTGTATGATCCGCAAAAGACGCCAGTCTGGGGATTGTGTCTTAGTATCTGGTTGCGAACTGCTGTCGTCGCAGCCCCTATGCACTCGTTAGTTAAAGCAAACTATGGTTTACTTCTCGTCTATCTTTTACGATTTTATCTATCTCTTTACCACAGAAGCGAGGTTATATTATGCAGAGCTCATCTGAGTAACAGAATGCTCTAGCGCAGATTAAACATAGCTCTCTTGCTAGCGCTACTAGAGATATGCACGTATATGTAAGGGAAATACCTTATTTTAAGACGTACTTGAAGCATAATTGTGTCTAATTTACTTCCTAGCATATGAAATGCTAAACTAGCTACTTAACTAATCATGGGCCACCTGCACGTCCATTTCTGTCCATCCAGAAATCGCCCTGATTTTGACACGAACCGACAACACAATAGAACTTGCTTCCTCTGTCATTTTCGTTTGGTGAAACGAGTATGTATTTGTCACCGAATTGGGTTGGATCGCATCGACTTCGCTGCCGCTCATGGACACTATAAGCTGTATGCCCGGTTTTCTTCCAGATGCAGATGGTTTGCCCTGGCCCGCCATCGCAGCTGTATATTTTCCCAGTCGTCACGGTTTGCGTCACGGAGAAACCGCCATTTACCCAACCAAAGAAGGCACCACCAACAGTGTAGCCAATAGAGTATGATTTGGCTTCGTTCTCCCCGGCACCGCAGCCTTTAGCTGGACCGCAGTCAATAGGTACCTACAGTAATATATACGTTAGACTTCTTTATTTCATCAAAATAGTTTGGACTGGGGGTTGAGGAGATGCTCAGTCCACAACGTACAGTAAGCTGAGTGTGGCGGTAATTCTGGTGCGGATCCCCGTTGCCAATGAGGACAACGTCAGAGCGCCAAGAGCAATCAGGGGGACCATTCGCGCTGCTAGTTCCACGAACGATTGATTTTGGCCGGTGCTCGGACATTGAAAGTGAGGTTTCATCAAGATCGTATTCCTTTGACCCTGCAAGTCGGGCTGCAAAGACATTCGAAGTTGTCTCCGTGTCAAGTGTGCCACGAGTGAAGCAAGCCTTGGTATTTTCCGCGCTCAAAGGCTTGGTCTGTAGGGAATTGGGGACCTTGATTGAGCATCGTACGAAGCTATCCTCGTCGTTGTATATTCTGGTGCAGGTGATTCCTCCTGAGAAATCAGCATGCTCATGCACCACGTATGATTGCCCGTTTAGTGTGACATTCCCTATGTTGAATCGTGTCAGTATCTGCACATGAAGAAGAATAAGGGAAGGAAAATAAAATAACGGTTTCAAAGTTACCTGCACCGTTTGGATCAAGGTCTGCAGAGATGGGGAAGTTGGCGAAGGCCCCAGAATCCAAGGTCTTGCTGCAGGACTGTCCTAAGACCTGGGACTCCATGTCCACAACAGCGACTTCTTGCTCCAGACTCGTTTTGTCGAACTTGATGAGAAGGGTGGCATCCTTGAGATCTCGTGGAAGAGACGACAGCTGTGGAGCTCCCAAAACGACGGGCACAATCCACGTCATGGCTGCAAGAAACATCATCTTGGCTGAGTGGAGGAGTAAGCTGTGATCATTAGTAACAAAACCAGTCGGATATTGATACTTTCACTTACAATCGATGTGAAAGTTTTGCTAGGATTTGTAACTCTGTGCCGAGTGTGTTGATTGTCCTGGTGTTTTGAGGGGGCTCATCGTGCTCTATTTATCATTTTCCAGGCCATTAGATTCTTCACTCGTGGATCAGTTTCTTGTATGAGCGCATTTGCTTGCGTGGAGTCAATTCTCCATCGCAATGATCATCTGTGGGATTCTTCATCGCAATGATCATCCGTTGGGTTCTCCATCGGAATGATCATCCGTTGGGATCTCCATCGGAATGATCATCTGTTGGGTTTATCCATACGAAAAGGTTGTTGGTTCTTGGCAGCTGAATATTCATGGCTCATATCCGAGTTGAAGGACCATCCAACACCTATGACGATTGAATATTCACGTCACATATCCCGGTCGAAGGATTATCTAACACATGCTGAGAAATTTAACTGGCCTCTACTTGTGTTGAAGGATTCTCCAACACTTACTAGGAAATCAAACCTGCCTATACTGGATCGTATTCGGTTATGACGCCGCAAGCGACTCCTTAAAATACACATGTTGAACGGAGCTGATTATGACTGCCCTATAAGACACCCATATACACATAGATCGACTGAAATAAAGTCAATGAGGCATCCAAGCCGTCGGATCGCCATGGCATCCAACATTTTAAACATGGCCTCTCATTTTTGACCTGGCATCGCTTACCACCGAGTATAAATAATCGCCTACAAATTATTACCGCTTTGCTAACGGCTCCCCCGACACTAATGCACTTGCAAGGGTTAATTCTAACGGTGGATACTCGGTAACAACTTATCTCCAGCCGATGCAGTTGTAAGGGTAAATTTCGCCTCAAAAGAAATCTCTTTCTTGGATATTGCATCCTACTCCAACAAGAGAAACGGCTCCTCCCGTCTTCTCAATATACCTACGTAGCTGAGGTGTTGTATGCTGATCGTAGCCCCAGGGGGCAGGTGGATACGATGTTGGGATCGTCGTTGTCACCGGGCACTGCCAAAGTGATAACTGCGGCCGTCACGGGGATTGGTAGCCAATCTCTATGGCGATCCCCGCCGGCCCCCAATTGCCCCCAATTGCCCCAACACTAGGGTCTTCTAGTCAAGGCTGAAACACTTTTTCCCTGTAGGATTGTTGGAAGGGCTTCGGCTTGAGCCCCATTCAGCTTCGCCAACGACGAAGAGGGCGAGAGACGGCCCTTGGTCGATCAGTTTGTCCCGCTAAGGCGAAAGCCTTGGCAACCAACAGCCTCCGTAACTCCCTGCCTATTTTGGACTTCCTCGCCCGAGTAAGACAATTCCAAGCGCCTAATGCTCGTACGTCCTTCCTATTTGAAAGTCATTCGCTGCGCGAAACACGATGGAACATTAGTCAGCGATGTAAACATTCGTCGAAGCATTTCTATATAATGCTTGTCTGCACACCACTGTATACTACATCGTATTCTGCCCGCTCGCAATAGTCCGCAATGTTATCCTCAACCCACATCATACTGTTACTCTCCTCGATTGCTTCTCCATGTTTCGCGCAAAACTTTAGTGATACAGTGTGCGATAAAAATGTCATAACTGCAACACTCAATGCGACCCTTGCAAAGGAGGGGCCAGTCTGCGGTTTGTCACTCGGAACGCATCTCGATTTCACTCAATGCTGCGCCCCAAACCAGCCGATATACACTACAAATGCATGCACGTATGTTGAATTTTTTTCGTGTCAAATTCCAACTTCCTCATTGTTAAGTTTGAGGAGAGATACTAATCAGTGGTACTGTACCATAGCCAATACTGTCAGGTAGACAAAAACCAGACAGCTGGTTTCACTGATTGTGCTCGTCTTGTGGCACGAGATCAAAATCTCACTCTCGGCATTACAGCCTGTGAAGGTGGGGCTGGGAGGATCGGGCAGATGTCTTCAGCGGGAGCAGTCATAGGGGCTGCCTTCATAGGGTTGGTTTTGGCCTTTTAAGTAGAGATTCAAATGTATTATATACGGCATTGATCCCAGAACCCACCTGCTGGCGGTGTTTTTGGTTGGTAAAAGGTCATTTGGGATATGGGGGAAGGGCGGAGGACGGAGGAATCAGAACTGGCACAGAAGAGTAGGACAGTGTCAATGAGAGGGTAGTTTGGAGAACAGCAGGGGGACGGATTAAACCGAGATGCTCAGTTCCCAGGACCTACAGTACAATACATATCTAGGCCCATTTAGTACATATCTTTCACGGCACTGCCACCCGTTTCAAAAGTGAAAGCTTAGATCCTATACCCAATCCATAAATTCATTCCCCACCTCTTCTATCTACCCCCCAGGGTCAACTCCCTACCTACGGCCCGGGCGCCGCACTAGCCCCCTTCTTCTTCTTGTCTTCCACCAACTCAATATTATCCCCCGGCACCAAATCCCCATACTTCTCGAGCAAGAAGTCCTCAATCTCCGTACTCACATCCCCCTGCACGACAATCTCCTCGCCCCCACTCGCCGTCTTGGTAACGCTACTCCCCGTCGCGAACTTCTTGCCGAAATCCTTACTCACCTTCTTGAGCTCGAGCCCGAAGGCTTCGAGTCCAGAGACCGCAGTCACGTATTTGCGCTTGTTGCGCTCGACGCGCTTGATTATGATGCGCGAGGCCGCGAGGGCGGAGGCGTGCTTCTGCTCTGCTTGTGCGGCTTTGGCGGCCTTTTTGGCGGAGTCTTTGTTCGCGCGCTTCTGGGCGTCGAGGGAGAGCGTCGAGGTTGCTGCTTCGAGGGCGTCTGGGGGGTGGGGAGTTAGCTGGTGGCCTGGGATGTGGGGTATGGGGAGTATGCGTCGAAACTGGGCTGAGGTGGAGAAGGTGGGGAGTGTAGGGGTAAGGGAAGGGGGGTGGGGATGAGGAGACATACCAGCGGAGTAAATCTTCTCGGACATCTCGGGGTGCTTCTCCTCGAGCCATTCCTGGCATTTCTTCGTTGTTCCGCCGAACTCGCAGTACTACCCACCACACTTGTCAGCATATCCCGCGCATCCTATTTTCTCTGGGGTATCCGTCTTTCCGTCTCGGCGGTCGATGCGGCGAAGGAATGAGAGCGCCAGGGGGGAGAGGGGGTGGTGGCATACCTCAGGTGGCAGCGCCCAATGAGGACCAAGGTCGCATGCACTTCACGGGGAAGATTCAAGGCTACCGATAGAGAACGATAAGCAGCCCTCACACCATCTTCGTTTAAAGAGCACAGTGCACACCATGTCCAGTTGCCTTCGAAAAGCTATTCACTGTGGTCTCAAGTATGCGTAACAAGCACTGAACTATAGCTCTGTGTGAAGAGGTCAGCATGGAGAATGGCGTGGCAGATTTGCCGTGTCCACACCTTGTTTCGCAAGCAGGTTCATGGCTTCCTCATCGGTT
>JPKC01000458.1:0-13907 GCA_000750925.1 Pseudogymnoascus sp. VKM F-4518 (FW-2643) | reverse complement strand
ATGGGTTACAGTAATCCAAGGCGTTAGTTCTCAAGGTTGGGCAGTGCCGCCATTCATCATTGTTGCAGGTAAAAACCACCTTGCATTATGGTATGAGAATAGCGGGTTTCCAGCTAATTGGGTTATTGCTGTTACTAAAAATGGTTGGACTACAAACGAGAGAGGTATGGATTGGATTCGGCATTTTAAGAAGCATACAAAGACCCGGACTATTAGTGGTTATCGCTTGTTAGTCCTTGATGGTCATGAGAGCCACCACTTAGACGAGTTTGAAGAGTATTGCAAAGAACACAACATTGTTACGCTTTGTATGCCTGCTCATTCTTCTCATCTACTCCAGCCACTTGATGTTGGCTGTTTTAGCCTATTAAAAAAGGCTTACGGTCGGCAAATTGAAGATATGATGCGGGCTTACATTACTCATATTACGAAGGATGACTTCTTTCCTGCCTTCTACACTGCATTTAACTCCGCAATGACAGAAAGCAACATCTAAGGCGGGTTCCGAGGGGCTGGGCTTCTTCCATTTAGCCCTGAGAGTGTAATATCTACACTTGATCTCAAGTTAAGGACACCAACACCTCCAAGCTCCCGCCCAAGTACTGCACAACCTTGGGTTTCTCAAACACCAAATAACCTAACTGAAGCAACATCACAGTCAACTTTCATTAAAAACCGAATTGCGCATCATCAAAATAGCTCTCCAACCTCAATCTATGCAGCTGTAGACCAGTTTACAAAGGGCGCATCACAAATAATGCACCATTTAGCTTTGTTAAAGGCAGAGAACCAAGACCTCCGACAGGCAAATGAAGTATTAAGTAAGCGCCGGAGAGCTAAGAAAACACGGCTACAGCAAGGAGGATCACTTAGTCAACAAGAAGCACAGGATCTACAGGACGAGAGAGATGTTATACAGCAGGTAGAACAAGAAACAAAGGCAAGGAGTGGTCGGAAGCCAAGGGAAGAAACACACGCACGGCGCTGCGGCAACTGTAGAGAGACTGGACATAATATGCGCACTTGTGGGATTATAGAAGAGGTGTCTGAGGACGAGGATTTCGAGTAGTTTCACTTAATTTAAGGGGTTGTGGTAGAATTATCATGAGATTTAGTGTATGCCCGCATCGGAGTGTGACATTCGCTTGTCTGTGACATTCGCTATACACCTACGTTATAGGTAATATACTAACTATTATAGTAAGGCATTTATTACTAAGCCTATTAATAACTTATTTAGCTATTAAAGCTTAAACATTATTAGCTATATAAGAAATTACATAGCTAATAGTAAAAAGTATAGAGCTAAGTAAGATAGTCTTCTTCCTTCTAAGGTAATTAGCTAGAAAAGCACTAGTAAGAAGAGACTTAACAAAAGCTCCTATAAGAATAGTAAATATAATGCTACTTTAAAGGAAGTTGCTAGAATAGTTAAAGTACTTTAGAAACTAAGGCATAGTAAGAATACTACTTATAAGTTGTTAGTTTATACTATAGTAGACAAGATAGCAACATACTTATTAAACTAGTATCCTATTTAAGGAAGTCTTATTAGTAAAGGCATTAATATTAATTAAATGTTATAGAACTTATATAGCTAAATGCAAGTCTGCCTATATATAGCACAATGCTATAAAAATATATTACCTGCTAATGTTAATAATATATACAACCTTCTTCTCCTTACCCTACATACCTTAGAGGGCCTTTTAGTAGTAGGATTTGCAACTAATAGCTCGTAGTGTGGGATGAATTAATTCAGATGTTTTGACGCACCATCGCGCTTTCATATACTATATAGGCAAGAGATGTTATAGAATTAGGAGACACCTAGACATAGTACCTGATTCCTCCCGGCTTGTGGGGGAGAATTCCCTAAATTATTTCACAACACCGAGGAGCCGAAGATGATGCTGTGATTGGTTTTCCATTTTCGGCTAAGGCGTTCACTAACCTTTCCCTAGTATTTTAAAGCTAGTTATAGAAATATGTTGCCGGGTCTACATCAATGGTTCGCTGCACTTGCTCTTGCGGATGTCTCACTGATGAGCTATAGCGCCACTTGCGAGATTGATCTCGCTTTATAGTGAAATATATCGTGATACATCTTGTTAATAGGGCGTGAACGACGACTGCAAATTCTGTGTTACGACCCTACGCGGCAAGTTTAGGTTAGCTCTTCCCCGCACTTCTCTTCCCCGCACTTCTCTTTGCAGGGACCATAACCATAGTCAACGAGGTGTCAACGTTAACTCACAGCCCTTCAAAAAGATTATACTGTGTCTTAGCTAATGCGGTACTATGAGCTGCCGACTGTGTTGCCGATGATGACTATGGCTCTTTCGACGCGATGACACCCCTCACTTCATCTGCAACGACCGATCAGCTGACTTCAAAACGGCGGGCTTCACGGGCTTGCGTATCTTGTCGCACTCGGAAAGTAAGATGTGATTATCTTCAAGGCAACAACCCATGTACCAACTGTCGAATTGATCATTTCGATTGTGAGGTTGCCCCCAAAAAGAAAAGGCGCCGACGTGTCGCAACGTCAAGAACCACAAGAACGGTATCTAATTTAGCAGAAGATACCGAGGCAATTCTGCTAGCTAGACCACAGGCTCAATCAGTTGACCAAGAACAAATCCCAAATCTACAAACAGGCGACAGATTTGACGATGGGTATCAGAATTTTCCAGACCCCCTTCCCCCTGCACCAACAGGACTATCACAGCATAGGATTCTTCATCAGGTCCCGCACTACGCGTTCTTGATTGGTTTGACCCAAGATCCAGCCCCTAAGGGATCAGGTGTTGCTGTTCATGGCCTAGGAGAAGAAGTATACTCAAGTCTTCAAACTCGCGAAGGTGCTGATTCCGCATCGCCTAACTCGCGATGTGGACAAGACGAGCTTTTCTTTCTCCAAAGCACAGGCTGCCTCAATCTCCCCGACCAAGTTACGATGAGCGGATTCATTCTGGCATATTTCGAGTTCTTTCACCCTTTTTTCCCTATAGTCTCCAAACCCGCATTCCTTGGCGAGTTTCTGGAGATGGACATACGCAGTGACAAGGGGCCGAGCTTACTGTTATTACGAGCTATTCTTTTCATTGCTAGCGGCGTAAGTTGGCGATTTTAGACCCAATAGCGAAGGATAGAATTAACTGTATAAAGCTTGTTTCTACAGAATTGCTTCATAGTGCGGGGTTCGACTCGCGCAGAGATGCACGGGAGAGCCTTTACAAAAAAACACGGGTATGTCAAGGTCCTCTTAAAGACTTTAAAACTGATATTTGAATTACAAGTACTTGTATGACCTTGATTATGAAAGCGATAGTATCACAATTATACAATCTCTCCTACTGATGAGCCATTATTATCCATCTATAACCGAGAAGAAGCACACCTGGCACTGGGTACATCAGGCAATCAGCATGGCGCAAGTGGCTGGCCTCCACCGCAACCCCGGCCAAACGTCCGATCGAAGCCTATGTTGCAGAATTTGGTGGGGATGTCTGATTCGAGATCGGCTGAATAGTCTTGGAACGAGCCGGCCAATGATGATCAACAGTCTCGACTGTGATATCCCCATCCTAACAATGGATGATTTACAAGAGCCCGAAGACGATGAAATGCAGTACGCTGTTAAGCTCATGTTCGTTGAACTTGTGAAACTCTGTCAGTACATAGAAGGCGTCTTGTCGCTGCGGCATGATGTGATGCCCTCCGGAGACGCGCCTCTAGACCAGATTAAAGTATGTGATGAGACGCTTCATCATTGGCTAGAGAACCTTCCTCCAGCAGCTAGACGTCAAGAGCCAGGTCTTCTAGATACCGGAAAAGTCAACACTGCTGCCCTTTATCGAGCTGTGCTTCACGCTGCATACAAGTATGTACTATACTGTACCTTACGTATTTAACGTTCACTGACAATTAAACTCAAGCACGGTGATTTTGGCGCTGCATGGACCATCGACTTTGTCCAGCACGCCCGGGGGCAGAGCTCCCGAATCGCAACTGAAGGTCAATCTTGCAGCCCGAGACAGCACTCAATTGTTCTTACAGCTTGTCACTTATGATCTTGTTAGATACTGTCCAACGACATGGTAATACAAAGCCTGGCACTCCTCTGATCCAATGCTTACCTCTCATAGTGTCACCTTTGTGCTTCCTCCGCTTATCGTTCATCTCTTAGAGCTTCGAGCGTCTCCAACTCCGGAACTCAAACAGGCAAACAGTAACCGATTTGACCTTTGCATGATGTTTTTACGCCAGCTAAGAGATGTATATTGGCATGCCAGCTTCTATTATGAGTTCTTTGAGCTCGCAGCATCAATCGACACGCCTTCGTCAGCTCCGCCTATTGGGTCCCAGGATCCACTGATTAAGTCCCTGACTCAGAAGCTCAGCTTGCGCAACCAAGGAATCGCAGAAAGAGGCACCGGATCTGTACCTGGCTATCGCCACCCACCGTCTGGCTATTTTCGAGCACTCCAGAATTTCAATCAGCTGCCATTATCGCAGAGCTCTCCAATAGCTCAAACCGTTTTAGCCACTAAAAGCCCTGAAGGGTGTGCTGAATCTAACGAAGGGCCATCATTACCGATTAGCGACATGGGTTCCCCTGATGCCAGTACCGTTGATGTGTTAGGTAGTGAAGGCGTACAATTTGAACAATGGTTGGAAGCGTACGGCAACATGCAACAATTCTTCCCGTTGGCTTAAGTGCTAGCATTCACTCTCTCACTGAGGATCTAGATATCATGATTATTACTTTATATTACTATTAAATATCTAAGTTCTTTGGATATTCCCTGATTTCCAGACCACTTTTGGAACCCCAAAATTCGCCATTCGGAAACTCAAATTTGGATATCGCTTCGTCCTTGAACTTCACGCTATAGCCTGCTTCCCAAGGAGTCACAAAATGGCCGTTGCGCACCTCTAGAGGTTCTGTGATGACTTCGTGGAAGGTACTTATATGCTCCAACAAGCTTTTCTCTCCCGACACACAAAGATAGTTAATGATTGCAAGATGCTGGGTATATTCGTTAAGACCAATGCCTCCACTATGCGGCACAATCGGAACCCCGAATCTAGAATATGGTGAGCATAAGTTTATAGAACAAGATACTAGCATCTACCCACTTTTTAGCCATCAGCAAGACTGCCATCACCTCGTTCACTCCTCCAAGGCGGCAAGCATCTATCTGGCAGATATCGATTGCCTGAGCTTGTAGCAGTTGTTTGAACATAATTCGATTCTGGCACATCTCGCCTGAAGCAACCCTAATCCCGTGTGATTTGAGCGCTTTTCGGATGGCAGCGTGCCCGAGGATGTCATCTGGAGAAGTTGGCTCCTCAATGAAGCTATTGCATGTATAAGCAAGTTTCTATTCATAACTGGAAGTTAATCTTACTCAGGCTTAAACTCAGCAAGTTGAAGCATCCAATCAATAGCCTCCGTCACACCCCAGACTTGATTTGCATCAAGCATGAGCGATTTGTGCGGTCCAATGATGTCTCGAGCAATCTTGCATCGGCGCCTGTCATCTTCCACGTCGCCGCCCACCTTAAGTTTGAACTTTTCGAACCCCTCATCGAGCATCCCGCGCATCAACTTCTCCATTTTCTCATCTGAGTAGCCAAGCCAGCCAGCTTGCGTTGAATATGCTGGAACAGCAACGTTCGCCTTAGCATCAGCCAATCTATTTTCTTTGGTACCTTCCAAGCCCTCAAGCAATTCAAGGGCCTCCTTTGGTGTTATCGCATCCTCAATATAACGGAAATCAACGCATCGTACGAATTCTGCTGGTGTCATGTCCGTGACCAACTGCCAGACAGGTTTATTGACATACCTTGCCCACATATCCCAGAGAGCATTGACACAAGCACTTAAACCCATGTGAATTACCCCCTTCTCGGGTCCCACCCAACGAAGCTGCGAGTCGCCTACCAGATAACGCCATGTTTTTCCCATGTCGGCAGTGAGCTCGGCAAGTGTTTTGCCGACCAGGCGGTCTGCTATCATTCGGGCGCCCTCGCAGACAAGATTATTACCTCTGCCGATGGTGAATGCAAATCCTTGGCTGGTTAGGGCTGTGGACGTTTGCAGGATTATATATGCGGCGCTGTAATCTGGGGCGAGGTTCATGGCGTCGGAGCCTGAGACGTCGAGACTTGTTGGAAATCTGAGGTCTGGAAGCTACAGTTAAAAATTTGTATGGTAGTCTCTATAGAAGATTTAGTTACCATGAACTGTATATTTGGTGATTTTAATATCTGCCATTGTGTCTTGTCCACTATAGCCGTTGCCGTTAGGTTGAGGCACCGTTTTGAAATTGTTTGAAATCATGGTGAAATTGACGCACAATAAGCAACAATACTCTGCAGGAGCTTAAAATGACGGTTCTTACTAAATATATAGACATAGAGGCTATTTAAGATGTTGGATAGAAGAAAACGCTCCTCAAAATCAAGTCAGCGCAGACTAAGTGATACTTGAGGGGTGACAAACTCTAGCCAATAGAATGAGTATTTTCGGCTCTTCGGTGTTTGTAGGACTTACAAATAACCAACTAAGGGGCAACCCTCGGAACGTCAATGTCGACAAAGCGACTTCATCGCTGCTGATCAGTTCAACTACTCCTAGTCGTAGATTCGTTCTTCGGTCGATTGTTCGTTGCAACGATTGCAAACGTCGTAGCAATGTTCATTATAGTAAAGTTGACGCGTTTTAGTGTTTTTATGTCTAACCTACTTCTATGTCTAACTTGTTTATGAAATACGTTAAAGTAGATAACATATAGACAAGGTATATACTTATGTGCTAGAACCCATTTTTAAAGGTTGCTTAAGCCTAACCTTAAGCAACAAATAAGAAGGCGTTTAAAGTAAGTTACTATTCACTATTTACTACATGCCTACCTATTGTTATAGGAGGAATGGAAATTAATAGAAGAGCTAAGTAACAAAGCAAGCTACTACTTGCAAAACATCCCGTTTAGGCTTTAGACATGCATGCAAAGAATATGCATAATTAGGCACTGGGGATCACGAAGGGTTCGAAGATAGTCATTACTGAAGCGGATCGAGTATTCAGAAGAAAAGAAGAAGAAAGGCGAGATTGAAACGGGAACTGTAGGTGTGGAAGGCAAATTTTTGAAGCTGATCGCGGCGAGCGTATTGGGACAGCGGCGAGGTGATGCCAAAAAGGAAGTGGGGAAGGCGTTAGCGCGTTGCCTAGGAGTCATACTTTGACTACGGGCCTGGACTGGAGTGGCGAGAACCTCTTAGTAACCACGCGGCTAGACCGGAAGGGGGATCTAGAGGGCATATATATATGTACGGTACCGCCTTTTAAATTGCTTTCATTGCTATTTTGTGCTGTTTAAGCTTTGGCCTGGGTGATTTCTTTGAGCATTTTAGACGTCTATGAACTGTAGCTTTTGCTCTGCATGCTTCACCCCACCTACCATGGCGACATCCAACCTTCAACCACAAACCCTGAGCGTCGGGACTTATACATTCACAATCTCTGAAGGCGGGGAGAGTGACATCCCCGAATTCTGTGATGTCTTCGACAGTGCCTTCGCTGGTAACCTTCTCTTCAACACCATGAGCGGGACCGGTGACCGCGCTGCGCTGAGAGAAGAGAATATCGCGTTTTGGAAGAAGCAGGGGGTTATAAGTGGGCGCAGACATTTTAAGGTTGTTGATGAGGGGACGGGGTGCGTTTTTTATTCCGCTCACTCTTTGTTCTTTCACATTCCCTTGTTCTGCTCTCCCCCTTTCGGCAGTATTAATTTCGTTAATCTGTTCGCTCTGCCATGCTAGAGATGACATATACAGTACGGAGGAAACTATATCTGACGCGTGACCAGCAAAATTGCAGCTATTTCCCATTGGTGGTTCCCGCACGTCTTGACACTTGAAGAGGAGGCTGCAGCGGAGGAAGCTAAAAAAGCGCCAAAGCCAGAACCGATTCCGGGGACTAATAGTAAGGCACAGGAGGCGTTCAAGACGCAGCTGTTCGAGATGCGGGACAAGTGGTTGAAAAAGGATGATATATATTGTGCGTTCTTATTTCCTTACTTCGGTTTCCTTAACAAGGACCGCGCCTAGCACTTACCGGATAAATGGGATAGCAGCTAACGGGCAATTCAGTGATGAATATTCTCGCTGTCCTTCCCATGTACCAACGTCTCGGTCTCGGCGCGGCGCTACTAGCGCCAGTGCTAAAGCTCGCCGATAGAGAGGGAAAGAAGACGTATATTGAGGCGTCGGAGGTGGGCGAGAAGCTATATCGACGACTTGGCTGGGTGGAGACAGGGGATACGATTAGTCTTAACTTTACAGAGTTTGGAGCTGAAGGGAAGGTCGATATTCTGCTTATGATGAGGGAACCGGGAGCGGGGAATACGCTGTGAGGAGTAGGGACGAAGCAAAGATGGGAGGATCTGTAACGAACTACTTGGAGACGAGGGGCCGTGAGTAAGTTGTAATATGGTTATTTGCTTCTCATATTTGCTATGATGGGCGGTGTTGGAATACTAAGCCCTTTTTAGGATATGTTGTCTTATCAATATCTAACTTAACCGTACAGTGCCCTGGTCCTGATTCCAGTCCAGTATAAGGGATCGCAACAGTGTTTAGCGTACTGGAAACTAGCAGCAACAAGATAAACTGTTAGCGGTAGGCGCTCATGAGCTTCATGCGTTGTCGAGTACCAGTCACTGAGTTCTGTGATAAATATATGTAGATGGAGTTACTTAGGCAGCAGCGCAACCTAATGAGAATATTAAGAATGCCAGCAAAAAAATTGAAATTCAGGACCCTGTAGATAATATAGTTTGTGCTCTGGGCAAGGTATGAAAGTTAGGTGGATTATCGCACTATTGCACGAAAGTGAACCCGAGACGGCGGAAGAATTAGCATTTACAGTATTTCGATGAGCAAGGTAGCGTCCATTGCCTTATCTCATCTTTTGGATGAGTCAATCTGCTACATCATTGATTAGGGAACTAGAGAGGGAATCATTTAGAAACCATCGCATTGGAGGACAGACTAGGAGATTTAGGAGATATTAATCAATTCATAGGTTTTATGACGCCTATGCTGTTATGGAACCTAGAAAAGAGACCGACAGCTGCAGCCCTACTTACTCACCCTACCTATGGCTGCAGTCATAAGCTATTGATCCTCCGACCCGATTTCAGCGAGTCGATACCTCTACACAGAAACTCGCCATGTATTTATAGCGGAGAGACGAAGGGGGGAAAAGATGAAATAAGGAAAAGTGGAAACGAAACATAACACCTATAAGGGCGGTTATTCAATCTGCGAAAGAGGTGGGAAAAGGTTAATTACAGACCACACTGATGGTAGAAGACAGGAGATGAGTAATGAAGAGCGGGGGAGGTGGCAAAGCTAGAACCCTAATGCCTGGCACCGGTTGCGCCTATTGAGTTTGTCTTGTATTTCCGTGCCTACAAAGAATTCGCCCGCTCTTGAGTTAGCCTCGCCATTGCTAGGCTCTCTAAATATAGGGTAATATCTACTCCCCCAATTTCCTGACTCGAGTCCATGACTTGTACGCATCCATCCATTTTTGGCATCACAGCGTGCACATATCTCGGGGTGCTACCACTGAAATCGACGTCGTACACATTCAGCCTCAGCCACGACGTCACAATTGTATGGCGGTCGCCTAAGAATGCCTGCCACAGTCGCTGTGGCGACATCTCAAACGCAGCATCGTGTAGCATCGCTCCTATCTTCTCTGGGGTAAAGAGTGTGAGTGTCTCGCGGATTAAGCTTGCCGTCGGCCCTAGACATAACGCACTAGCTTTTCTGCCACTTGCACAAATGTGCGTGAGGAAGATTGGGGATCCAATGAATGAGTCTGACAGAGGAGGCTGCACACGAGTTCGCGCACTTAAGGTTACGTTAAGGAAGACGTTGTAGGCAGAGTCGGAGTGGTTACGTGCACGATTGATGGAAGACCAGATGTGCGCAAGGAGGGTGTCGAGGCGGGATATGTTAGGACGGCAGCCTGGTGACTTGCGGGCGATAGCACGGAGGTTACTAATTTGTTCCTCGGTAAAGTGTAGCATAGCATGCGACACAGGGCGCGTGAGGTCCCAGGTGGTCCATGGCGCAGACGTTGATGGTGAGAGAGGAAGAGCCTTTGAATTCTTGCCTAGGAGTGGAGGCTTTAAATTTTCGCCTGTAGGAGCGAGGAACGAAGGAAAGGCAGGGTCCTTAGCATTATTCCACCAGTCAAAGCGATGGAGCGGCAGGAGGCGGGCTATGTTAACTAAGGCCAGGTCTGCTGAGTCTCCGTCAATGTTCCCTTCTGCATGAGAGTCGAGCAACCCTGGGTTGAAGATAGGAGGGTCCATAGGAGATTTAGCGGATCCTCGGCAGGTCGCTGCCCACTGGTGCATAAAGACCATCAGCGCCTGTGCATCAGCTAGTGGATGGGCTATCTTAGCAGCGATAGCATAGCCACCACAGGCAAAATCCGGGATCTGCACCGACATCCCTGGTAGGCCGGCATAATCGACGAGGTTGTGGAGTGCTAATGGCGTGTTAGACAAGAATATCCGCTCTGGGAAGTCTGTGGCAATCCAGGTTGCCTTCACTACCCGCTCAAGCGCACTCGGAACGATGGAATCGAGGGTCTCCGCTGCTGTCGAGATCACCCATTCAACTCCGGGATCAGAGTCACAGCCATGGACTAGCATCGGGCGCCCAAAACGCTCTGTGTGGAGGCCGCCATTGCGGACTAGGGACCATTGCAGCTGGCCTGCCCATTGCGGGAAGGAGTTGAGCGTAGCTACGAATGACGGTTGAAGAATGGTGTCTGACGGACGTGGGGCGCAAAAGAGCCAGACAGCACCAGTTGGCGGAAACCGAGCGACTGTTGCATCGAGAATCGACAGCGGCGTTGACACTTGCGCTTTTAGTCGTGGCGAAGGGAATAGACGAGACTTTTGTAGCAGGGTTGCATTGGACATGTATTATAAGATTCTAGAAGGATTACCCGTCTAGAAAGGTGACTCTGATACAAAGACAGCTGCGTAAAATGGCAACGAAAACTGCCCTTTATAGCAAATTTTACGTCGGAACGCCACAGGCGAAGAACATTTTGTTATCCTACCTTGAGTCTAGTTTAATTGTCTTTCAAAACTAGACAATTGGCCATTTATTATCACGATGACCTTACTCCTTATAAATTAGGCTAGCAGCTCTTATAAAGTAGTATAGCGCTTACTAAGAACTAACTACTACCCCCCCCCCTAAAATAGGCAATTGATCTGCTGAAGATCCCTTGCGTTTTAGGCAACTAGGAGTAGTTCGTCTACATATTCACGGTGTATACAATGTACTTTGTATTAGTTGCTTCGCAAAAACTATCTAATGCCTGCTTGGGGCTAGTATCGCGTAGACAAAGTATTGTCGGCTTGGAATTGAGAGTTGCGTCAGCGCAATCTCCTTAGCTCACATCGTGCTATACGGACTCACATCGTGCACGTAGTGACGTATTTCATAAGCGAGTTGCCCATCTCATTTCTCACCAAAATTTGAGATATTATGCTCTACATGTCTCAAATTTTGGTGAGAAATGAGATGGGCAACTCGGTGTGAAATACATTAGGCTGTATGTTGAGCCCACTGTTCCGAATGTCGAATGATCGAATTTGCGCAAGTGAGATTGGATGAGAATGGAAATACCGCTAAATTTGAGTGTTGTCTCACCAGTGATCTACATGTCCAAAAAATGCGCGCCTTGCCCTTAAATGGAAGTTTCACTTAAGGGGGAGATGGTGAGGAGTCCTTCGATTGCATCCACGAATAATCCACTTGACCCAGGTTGATCCACTTGACCCAGTCGCGAAAGGCCTCGCTCTCTAGAACAGCAAATAGTGGGTTTGGGAACATAGAGTCAGCCTTCACACTATTATAGTAATGCATCATCATTCAACTAAGTTGTTATTGGCACACTTCTTGAAGCCGACTTATTAAAGGCGGATCTCAAACATAGGCCCGGAGTTGTAGCCGCCTACAGGTAAGAAGTCCGGAAATGGTTTCTCGGAGATAAAGATAGCAGATGAGAAGTCCGAATCTGGCGGTTCGGAGTTGCAGCTACCCATATCATCTAACAAATTTCGAGGAGCAATAATGGGTTTCAAATAATATCAGATGCTATGGACAGGTATGATGGACGTTGTTCATGTCGGGGTTACGGCTATCAAGAGCCGCCTTTGGTTAATCATTATGAACCAGCTCTTGGTCAGACGGCATGCTGGATCTTGCAACTAACGATTGGATAACAAAGGCCAACAGGGCGCTGGGCCGAGCTCTTAGACGGACTATTATTTGCTGGTGGTCGTGAAGTAACTCCAGTACAAGTAGGGAGGAAGCTCCGGTAGCACAGGAGAATGAGGGAAAGTCGGACGCATGTTGCCGTGGATATGCGGCATCTGGCATTTTGGTTCTGAGGCCAAAGTCGGCCTTGCATATCTGTAGCATAATAGAGATAAATAGCAGCTCAGAAGGTTCAGGAAAGGTATACCGCCAGGGCCCTAAGAGTTGGCCTCACGTGCCACCACGTAAGGCCGGCCTTACAAAATCTATCAGTTAACGTATTTCACGTACGAGTGGCCCACCCGAACGAGTGGCCCACCAAAACACCAAAATTGACTATTACTACTACTACACAAATATAGTAACGTATTTCACGTACGAGTGGGCCACACGGACGAGTGGGCCACCAAAACACCAAAATTAACTATTACTGCCTACTACTACACCACCACCCTACATAATGACCCTTATTCGATTGTAATTGAATCCTCGTGCCTCTCGCACGTACGGGAATTATGGCCTATAATACCACATAAGCTGCAGCGCTTCTGTCGGCCCTTAGAGCCCACCTGCCGACTACTCTCACTTGCTACCTCCGATCGGATTTGAGCATCAACCTCAGCAGTCTGAAGGATATCCTCTGCGTCTCGTACGGAGAGGCTTCCCCCTTGCATTATACGCCTCTTACGCTTCCTTTCCCTCCTCTTTTTCTGTTCATTTGCCGCTTGTAGAGCCTTAACTTCTGCCTTAAGTATGCGGTTCTTAATGTGCTCTGTTTGAAAGTTAAGCTCCCTTATAGTTTGAGGAGTCTTTGAAGTCCAATTATCACTCTTAACTATCGGAGGGGTTAGAGTTCTCAAGTGTAGATTCAAGTGAGAAAGGACATTCTGTGGCTCGTACGGAACTAGTCCTGTAGCTAGGACATTTTGTAGCTTGTATAGAACTAGTCCTATAGCTTAGAACCTACTCTTAATGTTCTGCTCTATAAATGCAGCTGTAAAGGCTTCTTTAAATGCAGAGAGAAACTCAAGCTTTGTGATATGGTTTAGCCGGTTCTGTACGAAGGTTTTAATCTGACGTCTGTACGAAAGCTTTAGCGGAGCAAAGCAGCTAACATCAAGTGGCTAAAGGATATGCGACGAGTGTGGTAGCATATAGAGGGTGATTATCTTCTGTTCTGTACAGTAGTGTTGAAATTGAGCTGAGAGGTGGCTCTTATGTCCGTTAAGAATAAGAAGGCGATAGGTTCCAATCGTACGATTGTTGGTATGTCGATCGAAGTGTTGAATCCACTTGTACCCAATTGAATTTGAAGTCCACCCATTCTCACTTAGCGTAATTACCCAATCGTCTGGCAATCCTGAGTCCTCATACTAAGCTGAGAGGTGATTCTGTGCCTTAAAAATGATGAACAGCAGGAGTGCCCATCTGTACGAATTGACACCTTGGATAATTGACACCCACTCTTTATTCCCTAGCTATATAGTCTTCGGACGGCTCTTTGCTTCTGAGCTTGTAACTACCTTTGCAGTAGCAAT
>JPKC01000455.1:0-17698 GCA_000750925.1 Pseudogymnoascus sp. VKM F-4518 (FW-2643) | reverse complement strand
TGATGGTCTGAACGAATCTGGAAGATCTAGCAGCCTGAACTCTAGGTTGTAAGTCGTTTCTCGTCTAATCCTCACGCACTTGAGGAAGCCCTGCAAAGGATATTCTTGGTAGTCCGCGCCTAGATTTGACTCCGCATCGGCTGGTGGACTCCCAGAAACTGTAGGACCTCGAGTAGTGCAGGTCTAGGCTTGGGCTATAGTGGATAAGCGCGTGTGGATCTCCTGGCGGGTGGCGGTTTCAGCCGCGTTAGACTCTATGCGGCGGCGCTTTCGACGTCTTGGAGGCCGCACATCCTCGTCCTCGTCATCTTCATTATCCTCATTATCCTTATGATATGATTTGACGCTGTGTTCGCGGTCTTGTGAGAGAGGGGCCACATCTATGGTCTCGTCTTCCAGCCGTTGGTGCTGAGGGCTTTCCTTTAATTGCTGGCCGTAGCTAATCGGGCCCTTATCCTCGCCGCCGGTCGCCTCTATTTCGTCCTCGTCTTCGTCTTCTTGCTCTTTTTGTTGGCAATGCTGCTGTTCAATCGTCCTTTTCCCTAATCGTTCCTCGCTCGAAATACCTCAAATGTCTGTATTATTTTGACTTTCCTGGTCTATCTGATTGTATTAGGAGTGAGCTACACTTGAAGGCGGCGATGCCCCTGCTTCTTCTGAAGTTTGCTGTGGTTCATCCTCAATATCGCAGACGCTGCCAGGATCGCACGATCCACCAGCCCTCTCGCGTAGTGGAAAAGGCCTCATTTCGTCGACTATGGTCTTCTCGACACCCTGGTGAATTTGATCATGACCCGTTGTCTCAGCTAGCTCGGAGCAATTTGGAGAAGGTCGTCGATCCTGAACAGGGAATGTCGAGTCCAGCTCTGCGAAAGACGGATGTTGTTGTCCATCCTTGGAGAAACAATCGGCATTGGGGTATTCCGAGCCTCTAGGAGTGGACGGGCCAAATAGGCTGCTCGTGGTCGACGCAGTATCTTGAGTGGCCAGTTCACACTCGCTCGCGTCTTAGTCCTCAATCTGGCAAGGGGATCGCTCGAGGCAACTCTAGCCTTAGCTTCGCCTGCGTGGAATTAATAAGGTGTATGCGCATACAAAAGCGAGCCGAGAAACCTACTTTGATTGTGACGCGAGGCGTTCTTCTAGAACTTTCCATGAGAAACCACGTGTCTCCTTGGCTCTGTACTGAGCCGCCATTCAATCGTTCCTATCCCCATCTTCAATATCACTGTAAGTAAGCTACGAGCGTAAGTAAGCTACGAGCGTAAGTAAGCTACGAGCGACCGCGCTATTGGCGTGGATGATTGAAGCACTAAAGCCATAGACTGCACCAGTGGCACAGATTATCTAAGCAGATTGTATTCAAAGAAGATTGTATTTCCATATAACCCAATATATAAAGAAATACTGACAGGGAGGCGGTGGGTAGGGTACTAGGTGGAATGAACTTCATATATCTCGTACAGCTCCTTTGTTCAGCAGCACCTCGACGATCTTGTCGTGGCCTCCAGCTGATGCCGCCTGGAGAGCGTTGCTGTAGTATCCTCCTTGCGCGTTGACATCGGCGCCCCTGCTCAGCAGCACCTCGACAATCTTGTTGTGTCCTCCAGCTGATGCTGCATGGAGCGCATTGCCGTAGTGTCCTCCTTGCGCATTTATATCAGCGCCATTGCTCAGCAGCACCTCGACGATCTCGACGTGCCCTCCAACTGATGCCTCCTGGAGCGTGTTGCCCATGAATCCTCCTTGCGCGTTGACATCAGCGCCCCTGCTCAGCAGCACCTCAACGATCTTAACGTGCCCTCCAATTGATGCCGCCTGGAGGGCATTGACGAAGTCTCCTCCTTGCGCATTGGCATCAGCGCCCTTGCTCAGCAACACCTCAACAATATTGACGTGCCCTCCAATTGATGCCGCCTGGAGCGCGTTGCCGAAGTGTCCTCCTTGCGCATTGACATTAGCGTCCTTGCTTAGCAGCATCTCAACGACCCTGTCGTGGCCTTCACCTGATGCCGCCTGGAGGGCATTCTCGTAGTATCCTCCTTGCGCATTGACATCAGCGCCCTTGCTCAGCAACACCTCAACAATATTGACGTGCCCTCCAATTGATGCCGCCTGGAGCGCGTTGCCGAAGTGTCCTCCTTGCGCATTGACATTAGCGTCCTTGCTTAGCAGCATCTCAACGACCCTGTCGTGGCCTTCACCTGATGCCGCCTGGAGAGCATTTTCGTAGTATCCTCCTTGCGCATTGACATCAGCGCCCTTGCTCAGCAGCACCTCAACAGTCTTGACGTGCCCTCCAACTGATGCCGCCTGGAGCGCGTTGCCGAAGTGTCCTCCTTGCGCGTTGACATCGTCGCCCTCCTCAACTAATTGGTTAGCGGTGTTTGCTATACCACCAAGTGACGCATAGTACAGTGGGTTAGGGCACGAGTCCAATTTTCTTCTAAAGTTAGGCGTACCCCATGCTTTGTCTGGGTCGTATAGACGAAGCCAGTTCAGATAAGCACCGTCTCTTGTGGAGAGAAACTTCGTTGCTAGATAACTTAGCCGATTGTCGTCCTCTTCTCCGTTACTGGCATGGATGATCCAGTGCTTAGCCGAGTATTGAGCTAGCGTATAGACCTGTTGGAGAGATCTAGCAGATTCGAAACGATCAAATAATCCCTTTTCAAATTGGAGAAGATAACCAATAGAGCACTTTGCAATATAACCATGACAGGCATCCGGTTGTATGCTATACCGCGCGGCACGACCCTGACATATGCGCACGGAGACGAGGTATTCCTGAACGGAGTAATGGGCTAATGTGGCAGCCCGGGATATTGTACTCAAGCGGCGATTCGGTTCACTCAAAGAAGGCTCTTCTATTAAAACCACTGAGACAAGACTCAAGCAAATATCTAGAACGTCCATCGGGTCTTCAAGAGCCTCATCCCGATCAAAGGCGGCCTCTCGCTCTACATTGATAGCGACCACCTCAGCGAGCTCTTCTACTAATAGTGGCCTGGATGAAAAGGCCAGCCACTTAAGGATGCGCATAGCATGCTCTGAGTCCGCTTCGCTGATTGTACACAAGATTCTTTCGTACGTCTCATCTAGTGTTGTTGGTAGCGCTTTTAGAGCCTTTTGAAGCGATAACCGAGTGCGACACTTTCCCAATGTGTCCATCTGGCAGACAGCCCATCGGAACCTTCTGTGTCAATATAGCATATTTGCAGTAAGAGATGAGACACCTACATTCCGCGAGAGCCTTCCATTAGAGTAGTTTCAATCTCCTGCCTAATCTCAGCATCTTTTTGCCATTTTTTCAGCCCCTTGTCGTCAGACAATCTCTGGCGAACATAAGTTTGAATATCCTCGTCTACTACTTGGTGTTCGAGGCAGATGATAAACTCTCTATTGACGATGTCCTCAAGTGAGTTCTCAATATCACGTTCTTTCCGACTTGTAACCACGACACGCATTTCCTCGAGTTGCCAACCGGCCATCTGTTCGAGAATACTCAGCAGCTCAGCTCGGTCTGCGCACTCATCTAAGGCGTCTAGAATCAGATATGACTGTGGAAACTCTCGAAGGACCTGCTGTAGAACACCCATTAGTGCATCGACGGGCGGTTGTCGATTTCCCTTATCCAAGGATGAGTATAGTGCCTCGAGGGCCGAAGGCATTTTGATGCATTGTTCCGAGAGCTGAGAGATCAGCGACCGTACCATAAGCTGGGGTTTCTGCTTATCGGTATCGGTGAAGTCAAAGTAGAAGTACGCAGCTACTTTACCAGGATCGTTGCCACAGTAAAAGAGGATGTCCTGAATGATCGTCGAGCTTAGAATAGTTTTGCCGCAGCCAGGGATCCCATAGAGCCAGACAAAGGATGACCTATTGCTCTTCCACTTGGAGTATACTTCACTCTCTAAAAGCCAAAGCCCAGTGTTAGGCTGACGGAGTTTGATTGCTTTCCGGTGATTGGTTGACGGATCGGGTGCGGACAACCACCGACGAATCTTAACAAGTTTTGCATCTATGACTACCCGTTAGCTATAAGGCTTGCTTTATCCCGGAGATGCACACCTTTCGTTGGCTGTAACGTCGAAGACGCAGCGGCGTGGTAGAATGTAAGGGTTGCGATATAACCACGGAGAGTCTTCGTAATGCTTTCAACTTTGCCGTCCTGTGTTATGCTCCATAGCGCTTTTGTAGTCTTCTTAAAGCGAGAGTCACTTGCTACTGGTAAGGTTTCGGCAAGCAGACCATCGAGCGCTTCAATTTGAATCTTGCAACCTTGAACGGCTGGTAGCAACGCAGCCTTCGTTGAGTCTTCGATAGCACCATGGTCGATTTTGTCTATGGCTTGTTTGAGCGTCTCTTGCAGGACTGGAAGCTCGGCTTTGATGTGTCGAAAGGCCTTTGGAGTCTCCCCGAGGTTGGATTGGAAGTCGTTGAGACGCGCTAAGACTTTCGTGCTGAAGTCGACGAGCTGGACGATGTTGGCGACAATGCCGACTACTGTGAGAGGATCAGCCATGGGAGACGGATTACCTATGGACCAGTATTAAAGGTGTAACCTGACTGGTATAACGGAAGGTTGCTGTGAAGGGAGCGTAAGGTTTGAATGCCAGAGCCTTGCGGCGCTTGCCAGCAAATGAAGATACCTTGTTGGATGTAAACACCACAACCCAACCTGAACACCAGAAACAGTATTGCTGATAAAGGAAAAGCATGGAAAAAAACCGCAGCATAGCTTACTTTCTGTATTAGCCAAGCCTCGCCGCTCTCCCGTCTCTAAGAGATACATCAGCCCGCTCTCGCGCCTCTCGCGTCTCTCCCTGGCACGCGAGACTCCCGCATCTCGCGACCCGACGGATCGTAGCGAGGGTGGGGCTACCCCCCACACCAATAATTACGATGCAACTTCGCTTATGTCATCATGTCATTTGGCTACATTGTGGGTCATCAGGACTTATAGATGGCTACCCTCTATTGCCGTGATCATGGGCGACCCTCGAAAGAGCAGAAGGCTCAACAAGCCAACAATATCTTACTCTGTCAGAAGAGAAAGCACTCGAAAAGTATCTGAAACTAATGTCTGACCTTGGAAATCCTGTGCGAATAAAGTTTCTACCCTCACTAGCATTTGCCTTCGAAATGCCTTCGAAATTTTAGCGAATAAGGTTGTTCTTCGATAAGAAGAGAGGGCGGGCGCTTCGGCAATTCTTCGATCCGGCCTTGGCGCTTTTCCAAACATGGTTCGCGTGGTCTTTACAAATCGGTGGAAATATAATCCGTATTGTTTTTACAGATCGCTATAAATATAATCCGTGCTTGGTGTGTTTTCTCTGTCCACTTAATCCAATCCTGCTATTTCTCATACTTCGTGTCACGTGTTAGTCTGGGTGTGTTGCTGCTGTCCGTGCGCCACAACTGAAACTTTGTCGATTTCATCCACCTTACACTGACGAACTGCTTATTCTAACGTTTCTGACGTATCCCCTAGCTACATCGAGGGAATTGTTCGTGGCTACCGCAACAGCCTCTTGACGAGCCAGAGAATTTCAATTGAAATTCCACTACTCTAATCAATTTCGAAGGCTTCGTGTGAGCCGCAGGCTAGCACCCTCTCTTCTCGTCGAAGAACCTTATTTTATCCTACGGATAAAAGTGGGTGTGCTTTCGGCCTTTCTTTGTTCCGAAAATTAATCCGTTTTGTTTAGTAATATAAGCTTGTGGCTTGCCTGGTGTGGCTTGCATCGCCTGTTTTCTACGTCTCGCTGTTTCTAATGCTGCTTTCTTTTTATTCGAAGGTGGAAGAGGGGTTGCTTTATCCTTTGTAACAGCTACGTTTGAGCATCTAGTACCTTCGAAATTTGCCATCGAAATTTTAGCGCTAGCTAAAAGAGAAAGTTCTTCGAAGATAAGAGTGCGGAGCGGTTTTCGGCCTTTAGTTGTTCCGTTTTTTTTTCGGGCGCTAGGAGTTTATGTTTTTCCGTTCTTGATTAGTAATTTATTACTTATCTTATCTTCCACACTCTTATCAATAACGGCATACCCAATCCATCGCGACCTAATGCTCAGCGTTTATTACCATTGACAACACCTTTTCAGCTAGGGGAAAAGATAGCCGCGAACCCTTTATCTCTTTAATTACATTGGGTTCAGTCGCAATGACCCGTGTCAGTGTCATTCCTGCATTTCCAGTGTCGCCGAACACTAGCGACGCCCTAGAATGGCGCTTCCCTCCTGACATAGAGTCTGAGATAACCACCCTGGCCGCCTGGTGTCAAGTAAAGCAGCAGCAGAGGGAACCCCTTTCTTCCGTCGAGGACGGTGAAGATGATCTGGATGAGTTGATTGACGACGACGAGTCTACCAATCTTCTCGCTCCACTATCCCTGGATGGCGACGCCGGAATTAAAAAAGACTTTCTCGACAGAATTGCGGAGCTACTTTGCTACACTAAAGACCCTTCACTGATTACGAGCACGGCATTAGTCTACAGTGACGAGGAGGCGACTATTGTGGCTGCTCGCAACTCATCTTCGGGCGGGAATACCTGGTCAGATAAGGATGTCAAGATGCTCGAATACTTGGCCGAAGTCCTCGAGCGGATTTCCTCTAATGGTTCGTGTCTTTTTCAAAAACTTGCCACGCCTGTCGAATAAATTGACTTGTGGCGTAGACGTTTTTGAGTCTCACCCGCTTCCCGCACTGCAGAAGACCTTGATAGAATATTACAGCCAAAGAATTCGGCACCACGCCAAAGAAGCCATGTCTCTCGAAAAAGGGAAGACGGGATTGAAGTTCTTCAAAGACGGCGGGTGTTGTAGAGTCGCTTCCGGGCATCTGACTGTTTACGAATTTGCTAATGATGTCGAGTACTTGTCGTACAGTACGGATTTCTACGCTGAACTGAAGGCCAACCTGACACACAAAAAGCTTTGTCGCGTCGTGGAAGAGTTGGCGCATATCCGAAGGCCCATGCAAGGTGCAGGAGCGTTTTTGCATGTCGCTCAGCAATGCTCTGGTTTTCGCAGCATCAAGATCGTCTTGCTGGATAGCCTCCCGCCAAGGAAGGTAAAGGCATGGCGGTTGCCCGCGGGAGAGTTTCCAGCCACACCACAGCTAGACTCGAAATTCCGCATCGAAGTCAAGAAGCGCAAGAATGTCCATGCCGAGATGATGCTAATGACTTATCTTCTTAGCTCTAGGAGCCCCAGCTTGGAGGTTTTCCCGTATCTTGGGGTTAGCAAGAAGACCTGCCTTCTTTGCGGGCACATACTTCGGGAGATGGGCCAGTTCGAAACTCGAGGGAATCACGGGAAATGTTATTCTCAATGGACACTTCCCTCTATACTATGGAGTAACCTTGAGGTCACTGAGAAATTACACATGGCTGTTCAGCGTTTGAGAGATATTCTTCGGATAAGGGACGACGTGCCTCATAGGGATGCAGAGAAGGAATCGGTAATGGCGGCCCCACTTGTGCCCAGTTATGGGAGGAGAAAAACACTTTTCAATAGCGTGGTTGAGGACCCTAGATTTCTAGCGAGGGAGGCAGAGTGGTTTGCCGTGTCTCTCAACAGAGAAGCCGAGTACGTTGCCGAGTTTTGCTTGTCAGCTTGTCCCTACATATCCGCTATGCTAATATAGTGTAGAATGACCCCTAGCAGCGACAAAAGCCTTGTCAATTCCGATGTTACGCGGGACAGCGCTAGCATGCCGATAATCAATACTAAAGATCCCAGAGGCGGGAAAGGCGAGGGCGCTAGCCCAACGGCCTGCGCTTTCTGCAAAGACACCTGCAAACTCACACATATTTGTAAAAAGTGTGGGGTTGCCGCCTACTGTAACCTCGGTTGCTACCGTTCCGACTGGCATCGACACAAATTTTCCTGCAACCTGGGAAGACCAACAGACAGTACAGATTACTTGGTGCTCGCTTGTCGCACGAATGAGTTTCCCCAGGAAGATCATGTAGCCAAACAGTATGGCTTTATGTGTTTTGCCTCTGGAAGTAATCGGTGGAGGCTCTTCGAACTTTACCGCCGGCTCGTAATCGACTGGGACATTGATGAGGAAGAGCTGCGGAGTGCGGTGGAGCTGAACAGGCTCAAGGAGATGCTCACAATTCGGTGCTTGCAAACCGGAGATCCTATTATGCTAAGTGATATGCAGTGGCTAGAGAGCAAGGAAGGATTCGGAGCGAATGGCGAAGGCCCGGGACCTACGGCGCTCTTCGATGCGGCTCGAGAAGAGCTGTTAAGTCCTGACGAGAGAAAGGTGTCGATCGTCGAACTTCAGCCTCCGGAAAAGCGGCAAGCGCTCGTCCTCTACGCCCAGATTCGCAATGGATACAAACCGGATGTGGATGAGGACAACTGGATCTCATATGGCTTTTGCACAGCCGCGGACCCCGAATCAGAACAGCGACTCGCTTACGCATATGGATTGCTTATCGAGCGGTGCCCGTTCGATGAGTTCTGGAAAGCCATGGCAGAATCTAGAATTGTGGAATTGTTTAGCAAATATGGGCTTGCGGACCGAATCTTGCGTATGCGCAACTTCAAGGACTTCATGGCCATTGTAAATACATCGTACCAAAGTGTGTGGGAGCTTAAGCGGTTTATACGCGTCAACATGGCTGATCCCTCCCGAGCTGTCATGGTCGACTACGGATTTAGGCACTGCGAGAACGCACACAAACGGATGCAGCTTCGAGGGATGTACCAGGAGTACTTTGAGCGGGGAGAAGACGAAATGAAACTCCACGAGGCATGCATTGCCGGAAAATTGGCGAGCTGCCTTGAGTCGGTCTTTGGCAGCCTTGCGGTGCCCCCGGACCTTCTTTTGAACCCTTATCCGTTAGAAAACTGCCTTCTAATGGGGATGGTGACGAGTAATATTATCGTGTGCCCTGAGTCTGCTTTGGACCAAGTTGGGGCTCTAAAGAGGGGTGATGGGAAGGAGGCAATGGTTTTTACTATTCCGGACACTGAGGATGAGGCGATGACAAGACTGATTCACGACAGGGCTGTGTTTCTAGGGACGGGACTAAGAAAGCGGTATTATTCTGGATTAGACGGCAAAGTTATCAAGGAATTGACCTTTTAGTTTTCCCGTCTTTCGGGGGCGCTAGGAGGGGCTATTAATCCGTATACACTTTACTAAGTTAATATATTTCGTAATCTCCCTTGGTCACGTGCGTTTGTGATATTGCTTTTCTTTATTTACCTTTTGGGCAATTGCTGCGAGGTTGCTGATACACTTACTGCTATGGCCGTCCGACGCCGTACCATCGCTTCCTGTTTCATATATTGCTTTTTAGCTGCCTCTATCTCTGCTACGTAGCCTTTTACTTCGTATATACGTCTTGTCAAAATAAGAGGGTTTAACAGCGAGGGAGCAAGACGTATTTGTCACGTGTTCGCCTGGATGGGGCCCTACTGCCCGTGCGCTATCTCTGAAACTGATTTCGAAGGCTTCGTGTGAGCCGCAGGCTAGCACCCACGTAAAACGAGCCGCACGTCTGTACAATGTAAGTTCGCTTATGTCATCCTTTGCCAAGCGTGTGGCTGTTCAGGACTGGCTGAGGTTATGCATCCACAAAGTGCTAGAAGCTCGAACAGTAACTTAATAATAGAGGCAGGCGGATGACAAATCATTTCGGACAGTACTAGAGAATGGTGACTGGCCTACGCCCTCGAGACGTACATTGCGTGCACTCCGAAGGTATACCAACTACTCGACACGACAAATTGCACGGTTTGATCGCGTATGAGCCTCGTTCGAATGGCCATAATCTTCTGCTTTGGCCGGCCACGATTGGCTAGTCTGGCGTGCTCGTAGCGATGATGCACAACGATACCATGGTGTGAGCTGCCCTCCACTAGAGCCGTACGAGCACCAATCCCAATTCAAACTTTACTCCCAACTCAATAAATGTATGCATTTTACGACAACCATTTCACATTCTTTCGTTAAGGCCTTCCCCCAGATCCTATCTGAATAATGCGCTTACAAGAGCACAACGACGATAGCCAGTTCAGCCTGACCCAGGAATTCTTTAGCGGCAATATTCCCAAATATGCCATCCTTTCGCTCTCTTCCTGTATAGAACGTCAGAGCCAACTAAGGTAATTCTCACTGTAATGGGGCAAACATTATCGACAGTAAATGGCACACCAAGTCTCAAAGAAGCGTCAAGCCCGTCAACAGGCTACTTGCTACCTGAGTTCATTGTTCCTAGACCCTCTCGCTATATGAACCAAAATATCAAGACAATGCCTGCCAGAAAAAGTAGAGTAAGCAGACCAATTCCTGCGGCCGCAGAAACTCCATAGCCAAGGATCTTTAGTCCCAGGCCGACATCCTTGATCATGCCAATGAGAAATGAGGAAAGCAGAAGCCCCCATCCGAGAAATAGAAAGCAGAGAACCGTAATATGCGCGTTCGGCCTGATGTGTCTTCTGAACATTCGGTTTCGATCGAGCTGTGTCAATAGCCCTTTCAACCATAGATAGGATCTCAGCACAATGAGAATTACTGCAACAATTGTCCCGAGTAATATAAGAACGCCGAAAAAGTCATATAGCAGATAATGGAGATGCGCGAATCGGGTCTGCATGCTGAGCAACCCACAAGCAAGAGAGAGAGGTAGAAATATGCTCGCTAAAATGCTTAGTAAGCGGACGTTCTGAGCCTCCTGCATGCCTCGAGAGAGTTCGAACAGCCTTAGGTGACCTTCTAGCGTGGTTAACAGCGTGGCTACCGTCCTTTTCAAGTCTGTACAAGTCGATTGGAGCTCTACAGCGAGGCATTGGAAATCCCGATAGTTGGCGGCATCCATAAGGAGTATTTTCAGCGAGTCGACCAAGGCATCAACCGCTCCGGCCAATTCAGTGGCTCGCTCGTTCACCTCCTCATAAAAGCAGGCATCTCTTGTGATCTCAGCTAGCATAGGGATCGTCAGCGTCGCTCTGCGTGGGTCTGACAGACCCTCCTTTTTCGTTGCATAGTGGGCTTGGAGACCGTACACTAGGTAGAAATATTCGTCGACTAGAGCGTGACTATAACGAAGGAGGAGTAATTGCTTTAGGCCTAAGGTAGTGACTTGCGCACCTAGAATCGAGTATGCTTCGATTGGACTTCGCAGGCTTTCACAGAAGTGGCTGTGGTATGCATAGGCAGCTTCAGGGGAAGGCCTTTCAGCCTGATGTCCGTTGAGGTGTCCTTGATCAAATAATAAGTCCAAGTCCTGGATCATTGACAAGGCATCAATGTGGACTAACCATTAGTGACCGTGGATGTCATACGGGAAAAGTATACTTACAGATGATCCGTCCATCTTCTATCGAAACGATCATGCATCTCAGTGTTCGTCGAATGGTTCCAGCGGCAATCGATATAGAATCGATATAAGGATGTTCACCATTTCCTATTATTGCTCCTTTTAACGTCGGCGCGAGTGAAAGTCTATAAGATTGTGTTTCCCAGCGAATTTTTTTCAAGGACAAGCCCCACTGAGATATCATTGCAGGGGAGCCCGCGAAAGAAGGCGTTGCAATAGGTGATACTTCCCCATGAACACCAAGATTCTCTACAAAGTACACACGAATAGTATGTATTTCTTGTGTCGGCAAGACTTTCAAGGCATCATCCAGGTTATCGATATCGGTGGCTTTCAGAAGAAGTCTCGCAGGCTCTCCGGGGGAGAATGGAATGTCTAGAATCTCAAGGAAGTTTTGTTCCGCGCTGAGAATTGGTTTCCAAGAATTGGTAGCATCGTAAAGCTTGGAGGGCTCGTGCGATAGCGAAAGTGATTCGGAGATAAAAGTGATGGCCGAACTGGCGACTGAGAGAGGATCCATGGCGGCAAGAAAACTTCACGAGATTATGACCCAGGTCTCGCATTGCTTCTCATATATTTCGGCAGGAAGTGAAAATCACATTAGCGACGGAGATCAGACGCGAAAGGCCACCCAAAAAGCAGAAGATAGTAAGACCTGATCGTGGAAGTCTTTTCTGCTGAAGTATGGGACGAGGGCAGATTAGGCTGCAGTCGCGGACATCTGTATCACGTGCTAGGCGTGGCGCACGTGTCAGCCACAGTCCTTATCAGACAAGCGAAATTACATTGCGGGTCGTGCGGGGTCGTTTTACACTAACCAAAAATTCGTTCACTAAAGTTCGTCGCTTTGACTCGAGGTATTAATCTGCATGGTGGACCATATATGAATTTGCGCCACGCAGCAGCCACAAGGCAGATGACGGTCTCCCGCATGGTGGTAGGCGTCGGCTTGACAGGAGTTAGCTAAACCAGCAAAGTTCCGGGGTTACGAGCGTCATGGTAACGTCTTGATAATTTACGTAGAACTTGGAAATTAACAGAAGATAAAATCCATTCAATTGACAAATAATTCTATTCGTCATCAGATTCAGAGTCTCTGTTCTTTAACTCATTGCAATAGTGTACTTGAAGCGACCCGATACTCCTCTCCCTCCCCGGGAAAGCACTGTTAAACGCGAGATATATCTCTTTCCACGGTAAGCCTTTGTTCTTGAGGCACATCAGCTTATTGTCTTCTTGCTCCGTATATCCGAGGCGCCCACGCTTTCTCTGCTTCTGCGGTGCTGGCTGCGACCTCTTTGCATGAGATGCGCAAACCTGTGGATGAGCTGATTTTCCAGCTAATTCCCCGCTCGACGTGGAATTTGATATGCGGAGACCGATGGACGGTCTGAACGAATCTGGAAGATCTAGCAGCCTGAACTCTAGGTTGTAAATCGTCTCTCGTCCAATCCTCACACGCTTGAAAACACCCTGAAAAGGATATTCTCGGTAGTCCGCCCCTAGAATTGACTCCGCATCGGCTGGTGGACTCCGAGACACTGTAGACTCCCTAGCAGTTCGATTCTGGGCTTGGGCTATAGTGGATGAGCGCGTGTGGACCTTCTTGCGCGTGGCCGTTTCAGTCGCGTCAGAATCTATGCGGCGCCGCTTTCGCCGTCTTGGAGGCCGCACGTCCTCCTCCTCGTCCTCGTCATCCTCATTATCCTCGTTGTCCTTATGATATGGTTTGACGCTATGTTCGCGGTCTTGTGAGAGAGGGGCCACAACTATGGTCTCGTCTTCCACGCGTTGGTGCTGAAGGCTCTCCTTTATTTGCTGGCAGTAGCTAATCAGGCCCTTATTATCGCGGCTGATCGACTCTATGTCATCCTTGTCTTCGTCCTCTTGCGCTTTTTGATGACAATGCAGCAGTTCAATCGCCTTTTCCCACAATCGTTCTTCGCTCGATATACCTCGAAAGTCTGTATTATTTTGACTTTCCTGGTCTATCTGATTGTATTGGGAGTGAGCTGCGCTTGAAGGCAGCGGTCCCCCCGCTTCTGCTGAAGTTTGCTGTGGTTCATCCTCGATATCGCAGACGCTGCCAGGATCGCACGATCCACCAGCCCTCTCGCGTAGTGGAAAAGGCCTCATTTCGTCGACTATGGTCTTCTCGACACCCTGGTGAATTTGATCATGACCCGTTGTCTCAGCTAGCTCGGAGCAATTTGGAGAAGGTCGTCGATCCTGAACAGGGAATGTCGAGTCCAGCTCTGCGAAAGACGGGCGTTGTTGTCCATCCTTGGAGAAACAACCTGCATTGAGGTATTCCGAGTCTGGAGGAGTGGAGGGGCCAAATAGACTGCTCGGGGTCGAGGCGGTATCTTGAGTGTCCAGTCCGCACTCGCTCGCGTCTTGGTCCTCAATGCTGGCAAGAAGCCGAGGCTGGAGATCGCTCGAGGCAGCTCCAGCCTCAGCTTCGTCGTCGCTGTCATCGTCGCTGTCATCTTCGATAATTAGCGGCTGTTCTGCGTGGAATTAGTAAGGTGTATGGGCATACAAAAGCGAGCTGAGAAACCTACTTTGATTATTGCCTGGCACATAGACCGAGTTCGGGGTTGTGGCATCAGTAAGCAGACGGCTCTCGTCGATCAGTTGGCGCTTCGAGATATGGACGGGCTCGTGGTTCTGATGTGGCACTTGAGGGATGTCTCCGTTTCGGAAGCCCTGGAACAACTCATCAAGAGATGGAAGAGTGTCATCTAACGAGTCGCTATCTTGAACATTCCGTGCTGGCTCTGCGTCTCCAGGTGGTGATATGCTGGGTTGTAGAGACGGTAGGTCCTCGTTCAACACCGACCTCGTCAGCTGAGCGTGCGAGGCCTTCAAGGCGGGATCGGGGTTATAAAATTCAACGTAGTTCATATTCACGGTAGCCATACTGAACAGAGTAGGGCGCTGAGTGGGAGAGTGGTCTTTAAAACGTGTCTCTCGAGCGGAAATGAAGGAGCTTATATAGGGATTCGGACGGTCGCTCCGGTCTGTTGACTCGCTGGAATCCGCAAGCCCCTTTGCTTCCCTGGTCTTCACCGTATCACCTCATCATTTCCCGTGCTCTGCAGCCACGCTCCGTGCGTCACCGCCCCCTTCCTTTTCCATGCTCTGCAGCCAGGCAGTGAACTTTCCGCCTCAAGCTTGACCCCGATTCCACCAACCAGATATTTGCGTCAAAGAGAGGCAAGACATGTCGTATCCCGGAGAACTCTGGTGACTGCGCTGCTGCAACTTGAGTGGTCTCAAGAGCGGAGTCGCACTTTCAGCTGAGCGTTTAGCGCTGCGGTCGGCCCCTCTGCTGCCAGAAGGGGAAATCATATCCGGACTATGCATGTTGTGAAGGCGATCGCTTTGCAAGCCCCCAACCAACCATGTAAAGGCCGGATGGAGCGGCATCCGAGGTCAGACGACTCTGCCTGCCTGACAATGACTGTCCATTCTCTGTATCCATTTGTCCGCAATCCCGGTAGTATTCCCGAATGAGCGCCTCGAAACGAAGGCCAACGGCACAACCTGCAACACAAGGATGGTCGCGGTCGCGAGGGCCTTCGAGTGGAATCTCCGCTTCGATCTCAAATCGGCCCTTCTCTCGGAGGTCACCCTAGACTGAGGCAGTCATCGCTCCCAGTGCCTGTAACTCGCAATGTCACAAAAGGTGCCGCGCGGCGCTCTACGCAAGGGTCGGCCACGTCACGGCGAGGCATTTTTGCGATTGGCTAGGTCGTCGCGCAAAGCACTCTCGCGGCAAATTGCGCATGCCACAGTCGCAAGGGGCTTCAGATGTGCGCGGCGAAGAGGAAGGATGCAAGAGGTGCGATGTGAGCGTTCAAACTCGCATCTTGACCGATCCGACGACCAGACGTCGATGCTCAGAGGGCTCGTTGCCATCGCGAAGAGCTCGGTGGCATGGAAGGCGCAGTCATCGAAAAGCGTAAATCGAGTATGTGGCTCTGCGAATGCGTTCATGTGCCACTGCGTGTTTTCAGCTGCGGCGAGGCCGAGCCGGGGAATCCGTTGGGCGGGGCCATGCAGTGAGGAGGGGGCGGAGTGGCCAAGCGTCGCACGATGAGCGCAGCAGGTGCGAGAAGGTTGGGAGGGAGGAGCGACGGTGGAGAGGGACAGAGTCGGGGGAGGAGGGAGTGGCCCTTTTATAGAAGTCGAAAGCGGCGGCAGGCCCGTGCACGCGCGTTGCCCGATTAGGGCGGCCGCTAAACCCGAAGCTCGAACACCACGATCTCTATTATAGAAAGTTAATAGAGGCTTTTCCTTTAAACTTAAAGTAATTTAGCAATATATAAAGGGGAGATATAAGGATAAGAATAATAAGTATATAATTTAATCTACCTCTTAATATAAAGCTTACTAAACAACAGCATTTATATTGTTCTAAACTTAGCAAAAGATTTGTAACAGAATAGCATAATGTTCTTCTTTACTATAGCAATTGCTAATAAAGCTTTAAAGGTTATAAGACTTTAAGCAATCTTATAAGGGCCTACTTACTAAGGGATAGAGACTATAGACACTAAAGTAGAAAGACAATGTGTACAAATGTCCTATTCTTTAAATAGCGTGTATAAATAGTGTATATAAAACTAAAGCGCTTACCTTTATAGTGCTCTAAGACTAAATTGTCTCCCTTAGTAAACGCGTTAGTTATAGAGACAATGTAAAGGTCTACACTATTTATACTAGCGTTATAAATAAAATTAAAGGTAAGATTAGCTTTCTATAGTAATTGCTCTCTTTTAATTTTCAAAAGATCTAGAGATATGTAAACAACTTTTAGGTTACAAAAGTACTAAAATTTATAACTAACACTATGCATTAAAGATTGTTAACTAGCAAAACCTTATCTACTAAGAACATTAAGATGCTATATAGTATAAATCATTAATGTAATAGGCATGCCTTAAGAGATCTTCTATATAAAGAGCAAGATAAGTTTAATTAAAGCCCTAAGGTTTAAGAGCTTAAAAAAAGCATAGTAGAGGCTATAGCTAAGATAGGCAATAAACCTAACAAAAACTTAGCTTAGTTTAAAGAGCAACAGAAGTTATATACTAAGAAAGGCATACTACTTTAATTAGCTAAGGAATTATTTAAAGAGGAGTAGTTCTCTACTAGTTTTAATAAAGAAGCTCTATAGAAAATGTATAAGATATAAAGGGTAAGGCTTTAAACTATATAAGTAAAAAGGCAAAGAATGAAGATAAGAAGGTAGAGGGGGAAAATGCAAGACCTATAACAGTTGTAAGATAAATAATACTATTGTTGTTTTTAAATTGCAATTTAAACTATAGCTTAAATTGCAGTTGTAGTTGTAGTTGCTAATTGTAGCTAACTTCTTAAACAAGGGTAGCTCTATAAACAGTTCTAGTATTAGTCATTAGCATACTATTCTAGATTTAGCATTAAATACATTCTGTAGGTAAACTAAAAACTGTAAAGATTACATAGGTAAAGGGCAACAAATTGTAAGTGTAGTTGCTAATTGTAGCTAACAATGTTGTAAGGAAAGCTATTAACGATGTTAGTATAGTGTAAATCGTTGTTACTTAGAAACTAAGATTACATTCTTCTTAAATTGCAGATTTAACTATAGCTTAAACTGTGCATCTAGTTGCTATCTATGCCTATAAGTAACAGTAGTAATAAGCTAATAGAGATAATAGCTTACAATTTAAAAGAGTAGCAATCTACTAGTTACTACTTAGTAATACTAGATGTTAACTACACACCTTAATTTTCTGCTGCAAGGTGCTACTATATGTAAGTAAACTACTACAACTATGTAAATATAACATAGTGCTATAGCAGTAGTGAAATATGTAATTAAAATGAATTGCCCTTAAACTAGCAACTAGGAGAGGGCCAAATAGCAAACTAAGTAACGTATTTCACAAGCAAAGCAATTACACAAGCAAAGCGATTACCAAAACACCAAAACGCGTAAACTTAACAAAAGTCAACATGTTGCAACCAACACAAGCTAAATCCTCTAATCGGGAGGGTAGAATACTTCTAGCTATCCAATCAATTAAGGAGGGGCATATTCAAAGTATTTAAGCAGGCGCAATGTCGTATAATGTCCTATATACAACTCTCTATAAGCGGTTGAATGGAAAGGCTCCTCGACGCGACTCTACCCCTAACTTACAAAAATTAACTCCGTATAAAGAGTCAGCTCTTATTCAATATATTCTCAACCTAGATTCACGTAGATTTCTACCCCGGCCACAAGCTGTGCAAGAAATGGCAGACCTTCTACTCTCTAAACGAGGCGAGAGCCCTGTTGGGATAAACTAGACTACCAAC
>JPKC01000441.1:0-35472 GCA_000750925.1 Pseudogymnoascus sp. VKM F-4518 (FW-2643) | reverse complement strand
AGAAGGGGGTGTGGGAGAGAGCGCTTGATGGGGCGGGGTGGGCTTTTGCCGCGGGGGCGTCGAAAGGGGTTGCGGTTGGGGTGGCATATCCGCATGAGGTGAGCAGAGGATGCTCTTCGTACGTTGCGGTTTTACTAACTGTATCCAGGTTCTACGAACGAGACTGCGACAGGTGCCGGTGGAGGGGGTGCTGAAGTACACGGGTGTTGTGCAGTGCGCGCGGTTGGTGGTGAGGGAGGAGGGTGTAGGCGCGCTGTACGGGGGGCTGACGCCGCATTTGATGCGTGCGGTGCCGGCGTCAGCGATCATGTTTGGGGTGTTTGAGGTTGTTATGAGAGTGCTGGGTGGAGAGGGTGAGTAGGTTTTGTGAAATATGGCGGATTGAGGGGGTGGTGGATGTTGAGTGTTGGATATTGGAGCATTGGCGTTTGGAAATACCCCTCTCTTGATTGGAATAGATCCGTCTCATCTCTACTCGTGCGTGCATTTTCGCCGTTTGATTTTAAAGATGCTATGGTATCCTGCCTGCAGAATGGTTCGCGCACGTGGATAGCTACCCTATTCCGATGTGAAGTTGCATCTGACCAGGCGCGCTGAGATAGATAAATGGGGAAGCATCCGGATCTTCAGCAGGCTCCAGAACGCGGGGAAGCGTCATTGGAGGATATCGCGAGCGGCCGTCTTGGAAGACGGCTACCACAGTCTTCAGGTCACTGAGCCCAACGGCTTTTCTCCATTGAGATTGATTGGCGTAGTTGTTTTGTCTTTAGTAGAAGTCGAGTGAAAATCATCAAGGTACTTGAATAGTAAGACGGTGATCGCGATGATATTCGCGTCAAACGTTGAGGCACAGCTTAGGCACGAGCTCCGATTTGTGGATAAATCGCCGCCGAGGATAATTAATCTGTTTTGTCCTTAATCCGTTAACATATCACCTGAACTTACGGAGTATGCTTTCCATAGTGTAATATATAATAATATATGAGACTTTATATAAGGTCAAACGGTGGTACGTCTGTGAGGATAAATTTCATAAACCTCAGAAATCTCGCAGGGACGCTTAAGCTTAAGCTGTTTAAGATGTTTTTAACAACTTCGATAATCCTTCTTTCGTCAGCGATTGGAGTGTTGGGACACGCTAGAATTGACTCTCCAACTCCCCGATTGGTCAGTATCCTTCAAAGCTGCTATTGTTATTGCTGCGAGGGGCCAGGTCGCTGACGAACCGTAAATAGACTGGCACTGCCCATATATCAGCTTGCGGATCGGCTGTCGTAAAAAAACTTGAGTCTGGTTAATATAACCTACCTTCAATGCAGAATCCAACTTCAACTAACACTTTATCCTCCCAGACAACACCGGCCCAATCGAAAATTCCATACCACTCATAGATTCAGACTACAACTGCAACGCATACCTGTGCCGTGGCTACCAATTCGAAGACAACACGAGAAATGTGTTGGAACTCCACACCGACGAAGTTATACCCTTCCACATTAACCTGGTTGCTGGTCACAAGCCTGGTTATGCTAATGCCTCAGTCGTCGATACCTCGACGAATAAAGTAGTGGTGGCACTCAAAACATGGGATCATTGGCCCGATGTGACGGATGGCTCGACCTATGACCAAAAGACCAATTTCAATGTGACTATTCCAAGTGGGTTAGAGTCAGTCTGTGGCACTGCGGGGAAGTGCGTGATTCAATGGTATTGGTATGCTATTGCAAATGATCAGACGTATGAGAGTTGTCACGACTTCAACATTGTAGCTTAATAATGAAGGAAAGATAAATTAGGCTCATGGAAACTATGTCAATCTTTTAAACCGAGTATAAACAAACAAATACTATGGTGAGCTTCTACTCTTGTACTTAGTTTAGCGGTTTAGACATATTGGAATGTTATATTATCATGGTTGACATGGAACGGTTATGAGACTTGGGCGTCCCATTCACTCCGTACCCGGCACCCCCGCCTTCCCCTCTGCTGCCTCCGTCTCTCCATGTCCACTCCCACCTCCCGTCATCCTCCAAAACCAACCCCACCCGCCCCCGCCGCAGCGCCCGATGCGCCTCCTCCATCTCCCAGAACTCGCGAATCATCCGCACGCCGAGGACGCTATCCCACATCCCCTCGCGTCTCGGACACCGACTCAGCAGTTCGATTGCCTGTTCTCTCAATGGCACGTCGACGCATTTGATGCAGACGTAGTACAGCGGCGCCACGACGCCCATATCAGTGCTGAACGTGAGCCCCCCAGCCAGCCTACCATTCCCGCTCTGGATATCATGCTCCGCGGCTGCGACTAGCGATTGAGAGAGACTGACTACGGTCTGGAAGTCGTTGGTGCAGCGAGCGAAGACCATAGCGTCGTTGGCTGCGACGGAGATGCTCCGGGGATCTGCGAGGTCTGGGATGGAGCGGACCATGATTGTGGCGGTTGTGTGGTGGACCTTCAGGAGCGCGGCGCCGCGGATTTGGAGGGCGGTGAGGGCATGTGATTTGAGGGACATGAAGGTGGAGAAGGAAGAGTCCCAGGCAAGGAGTTGCGCGCTGTAGGTTTTGTAGGTACTGTAAGCTTCTGGGGGTTGGGTGTTCATTGGTTGGTCCGCTTTCTCTCACATCAGCTAGAACACTCAACTGTGGTGGAGGCGGGATAGATAGGAAAGATAGGGGGATTAAACGACAGACTTCACTTGCCATCACATATATAGAAGACCCTAAATAACCCATTAGTGGCCATATCTAGCGCAGACCTCGCCTCTTCCAAGTCTCTAAATATCTCCGGGATCAGGGCCGGCTCCCTCATTCTGACATGCATGAGCTGCTTCGCAAAACGTCTCTGATCAAAGGAACTCCTCGTATCGATATACAAAATCGACTGGACAGTGAGTCGCATAAATAATGGTGCCATAATCTGCTCCACAATATCTCTATCCTCTTCACTCCGAGTACTCAAATCGGGCAATATGTCCAACCCACTCTGTAAATGCATCATGGCGGAATCAAAATGCCCTCTCAAATAGTCAAAACAAACGAAAAGAAGGCAGGACATTAGCGCCGTGAGGGGTGCTTGTTTTCCTGCAGATAGGGAACGGCGCAGGTGAGAGATCGCTTTCATGTATTGGTTTACAGCGAACATGGACTCGGAATTCTCATGGGCAGGCGAAACTCCTCCTAGGCGTTTATTTGTGAATTCCTCGTGGAGAGCAGCAATTGCTATGACGGCATGCCGTAGCGATGGTTCAGCCACGCTTGCTTGGAGTATGAGGTATTCCCAAAACGACGACGTGTAATATCCCGTGAGCTCCCTTGCGGTATTTGTGATGAAATATTGAAACCCGCGTTTCTCTTGTGCAGTTCCTGGAATGCGCGTGAGGACTCTATGGATTATGGGAGCTGATTTCTGGTCGTGTGGATTCGAGGGAAGGATATCGGAGATATAGCCGTCGCATTTTCGACCTGTGCTGGTGCAGCGCTGGCACGTGGGTTTAGATTCGTCGCATTTGACTCGTCGGATTCTATATATATATATATTAATAATGTAGAGAGCCAGATGCAGAGGAGGTAGCCTACTTGCATGTCTGGCATCCAGTCTTCGAATTGGAAGTGCGTGGTCTTCGTTGTCGCACGGGGGATAAAGCCTCCGTCATTGTTCAAAACTAGTCTACAAGACGGAAAGAAAGATAGGAAATAGGCATGGTGAGAGAAGCTTGCGTGGACCCTAGGAATTGTTCATTACGTTAATTGCAACTGTGTAATAGTATATACTTGTACAGTGTTTCAACTCCGAAAAAACTGAGCCGCCTTGGACCCTGCTACCCGCCTAGCTGCTTGTTTATTTTAGGTATGGGAGTATATTTCCGAACGAACGAATCACAAAGGCCGGTTGATGATTATGTAAGAAATTTGATAGTTGTGGATATCTGATCCACGACGCCAGATCCTCTACTTCTCCACCCAGACTCCGTAGTCTGCCTTGCACTTACTACACAGACTGTCTGGATATCTATAAAAACGCGTTTAACTAATGCTTCAGCCTCGATTTACCCCCTGCTCGTGTTACGTGCTCATGTTATGGAACGCTCATTTCGTCGTAGTCGTCGTCGTCTTTCTTCCACACTAACAATGTAGTGGTGTGTAGGTAACGCTTACACTCTCTGGAGTATATAAGCTTTCTCCTCCCCCTTTATAATGCCTTTACTCTTGGGGCATATATCATCTTGCAATATCTGGCTTTTATTTGTACTCATACTTTTCATTTCCAGCAATGTTCCTTTTTAATCACAAGAACACGTCCGTTGGTATCCTCATGGCTTTGATGTTGACGACTGGATCCGCAGCTTTTGTTCTTCAGACGACACAGGAACCTGTTCCTACTGTTCTTCAAACTCCCAGCCCTACTACTGTTACTACTCTTATTACTGCTTTGGTTCCTCGTACTCAGTTTATTACTATCGACCCCATCACCCTTCCGGACCAAACAATTGCCGCCCAAACTGTTACACTTGATATTCCCGAGTGCAGTCCAACAATCGCGCCAGATTCAAATGGATATGTTCCCCCGGACAGCTGCAATGCCCAGTATAATTATTACCCGTCTTTTGCGGCTGCACTCGTCGCCACCATCTTTTTTGGTGTCGTCACATTTGTTCACATCGCTGAGGGTATCAAGTATAAGAAGGTCAGTCCCGCGAATAATTGTTGGAACCTTAACTTACGAACTTTTTTATCGAAAGGGATTCTATTCGGTCATCATCATGGGGTCCCTCTGGGAGTTTGGTTCCTATGCCACAAGGACAATAAGTACGCGGAACCAACAGAATTCGGGTCTAGCACTTATCTCTCAAATTCTTATTCTCCTCGCCCCAATATGTAAGTTGGACCTCTTCTCCCGTTACAAACATACCATTCTGACACTCACAAGTTATCAACGCATACGCCTACACTATTCTTGGCCGAATGGTGCACTTCTATCTTCCCTCCTTCTCCGTCCTCGGCGTCAGGCTCTACAACCTCACGCTGTGGTTCGTCTTCGCCGATATTGCTTGCTTTGTAGTCCAGCTTATTGGAGGTGCCCAGGCAACGAATACGGCCCCTCCGGACCAAGCCTTGAGAGGAATCCGCATCTACATGGCTGGTATTTCTCTTCAGGAGACCTTCATCATAGTGTTTGTAGGCTTTGCAGTGGCATTCCACATGCAGCTATTAAAGGCAGAGAAAACCGGGCAGTTTGAGAGAACTGGCAAGAAGAACTGGAAGAGGCTTCTTTATACAATCTATCTAAGCTTGCTGCTTATCACTGTGGGTACTCCAATGTTCAGTTCCCATTCGTTTTTTTTTCTTGCTTGACTACTGTGGTTCCGGCCTCGCTGCATATCAGGAAGACTGACAGGGATCGTGACCTTAGATCCGAATTATCTTCCGCCTCATCGAATTTGCCGGCGGCAACGATGACTCCAACCCGCTTCCCCGGCGCGAAATATATTTCTACTTGTTCGATGCGATTCCAATGTTCCTCGCCATCTTATTCATGGCAATCACTCCGCCCGGCCTCACGCTGGTGGGACCGGATTCCGTGATCCCGAAGGCGATGTGGAGGCAAAGATGGGCGATGAGGAAACAGGAGAAAGTTAAAAGGAGAGTGTTAAAATCGAGTGGAGACCAGGGTGACTTTGAGTTGTTACGTCCTAACTAGTCCATCGACTCTTCTCCTAATATGTTTTATTATGTAGTTCGTCTGCGAAACTGCAGCATCGGTCCATCTTTCAAAGAAATATAGGCATCCTTGAGCGCAACATGATCTTTGCTTCTCATTCCCCATCCAAGTTCTAGAGCACCTGCACCCAGAGTATCCCCATGAGCGAGTCGAACGTCCATCCGATGTAGCGTTTTCGCAGTGGTGATTAGGAGCTCCACCATGGCGAGTTTCTGTCCCACACAATTGTACTGCCCAATAGTGAATGGATTGAAGCAAGACTGGGCTCGGGCAACATCTTCCGCGGTCACGCCTGTCACAGAGTCTGGGATCCACCGTTCGGGCCTGTAGACCCAAGCGTCGCCATAGAACTCCTCGTTATGCATAATTACCCACGTAGCAACTCCCACATGAATGCCTTCCGGAATGTGATGGCCTGCGATATCAAGCCCTCCAGGCAATACTTCCCGAGCTAGCTCTGAAACTCCAGCTGGCGAGAGCCGCATCGTCTCTTCCACACAAGCTTGTAAATATTTGCAGGATATGAGTGCCGGGCCCGTTTTGATATCATCCGCGGACTTAAATGTTGTACGAATCTCCTCCACGAGCTTGGCATATACCCGAGGGTGTCTAGTGAGGTAAAACCAAAAGCCGGATAGAATCGTTGACGTAGTATCCGATCCCCCAATAATAAGCATGTTTGCTTCTGCATTCAGCTCGTCAACGGAATATGCTGGATTCCCTGCGTCATCGGTTGTTTTGAAAAGATAGTGTAACAAGTCTTTCCGGCCTTGACTCTTGTCGGCGCCAGACATTTCTAGACTCTCTTCCTCCCCCCTTCTTTTAATGACGCTTTGGTCCACGAAGGCATAATAATCTTTAACGTTTTTTGGAGACGCACTCTCTAAAAGACCGTCAAGGCCTCTAGGTTTCAGCCAAACCCAAGCCCTCAAGATAGGAGATTGCGAGATCTAGGCCTTATTAGCACAAGACGGGAATTATGTTTGGAGATCTTCTTACCCGATACATAAGCTGCATATAGACCGCAATGGTGTGTGGAATGTGTCTGAACCGGTTCTCTCCCGCTTCTTTGAGATCGAAAGACGTTCCAAAACTCAAGTCACCCATAATATCGAAGACGAGGTATTCTGCTAAATTTGACATGTTTTGGGGAGCTGTCCATTCCTTGCCATCATTCCCATCTATGATCAGCTCGGTCCAGCGGTCAACGTGTTTCACCACAAAAGTTTCGGCCGAGCGTATGGCCTTTTCGGAGAATGCTGAATTCAAGACTCGCCTTTTGCGTGCGTGAACTATTTTATCCACCGTAGTCACAGTGTTAATATACTGGGAGTTGCGTGAAAAGCTTTCGTAGAATTTCCCCTTCTTGACGTTGGCTTTCGTTTGGTATATAGCGCGATAAGCACTTGGGGAATTAAAGAGAATTCCATCTGGTTTGAAGCGGAAGGCCTCGCCTGACTAGAACCTCAGACTCGATAGGACAAGTGCAGAAGGGTAATTCCTTACCGTAGATCTCGTGGCATTGCCAAATCCAAATATGCCGATAGCCTGTGGTGGCATAATAGAAATTTGGCCAGGCTGAAATCTTCGCAAGAAATGGGCCTGGGTATCTCGCCAATGGGCTGAAATAGAGATTGTAAATGGCCGATGCGATGAACTGCGGTGGTTAACATTATCAGCCGCGGCCATTCTGAATCATACCTTATCACCCAGAACTTACATAGGCAATAAAAGACACACAGCCAACGCCGAGGCAAGATAACCACCCATGCGGGGCGGGATCAATTATTGAGACAGCCATTGTATTTGTTCTCAGACACTGTAGAGCACAAACTGAGGGTTAGTGTGCGATGGAGAGCAGCAACAAACATACGACGAATTTGCAGGAAGCTGTAAGAGAAATCGGAAGAAATAAGAAAGGGGAAGGGCAGAAAAGAGAGAGGGGGTAGAGAGAAATAAGAGAGAGGGGAGCTGAATATATGACCCCCTTTCGGTTGTCTACCTAGAATAAAGCAGGCTTCGGAAAGTAAGCTGTTCATGTCGAGCCCGACAATCTCGGAATTCGATGTGAATGGCTTCAGATCCTTCGCAACATAGAGTAGTCGTGAAAGTAAGCCAGTCACGTCAAACCCCGAAGCGTAGGATTCGACGTGAATGGGTGGGCTCACGTCACTCCGTTCCGATGCATATGGGTGACACAGAGGCCTATACCTGTAAGCGGGACTAGCGCGGATTCCTGGCTAGCTGTGACGTTTGCAGCGTGTGTAAGGTATGCAGATTCGTGGCCTAACAATCTTCGTGACTCGGTTTCACAGCAGGAATGTTGAACGTACTCGGAGATTAGATGAATCTGCTTCATTTGTTAAAGCTGGCCAGATACTACGAGGATCCAGCAGTCGTCAACGCCAGGGGGTTAATGTTAATATTCTGCGCCCGGGGATATATATCCACAGCTCCGTTTGCCATCGGACACTCAAGGCCGTGCTTCGATTCCCTGGAAACAACGTCTGGTCGTAGCACCCAGACCAAACCTTGGCGGCTCAAGTCTCTCCAAGCTTCATACCATTAATAATACGAACAAAACAACCCCAAGCTGAGCATTATTATAATGTAAATGGCACCAAAGAAACCACCAGACATCAATACGCCTAGTTTCACATGGGACGGGCAAAGACCGTGCCTCGGTACGCGGTTTCCCCTTGGCGGCTTTTCCCCGCGTCCTAGTTTGGCGCCTTCAACTCCACAATTGCGACCATGAACCATGTCTGGCGGATGAGAACTCGAATAAAGTAGCCTTATTACAAAATTCTCCTTCCCACTTTAGAAGCTTGGCTCCTAGCGGCTTGAGGCGTGTTTTCGATACAGTTGTTTGGCCAGCTGCAGGTCGTTCAATATGGAACCGACCTTTCGAGGGACGGGAAGTCTGTTGGAGGCGTCGAGAGTCAGGTCATTATCAAGTCAATACGGCTACCAGCGAGGAACCTCTCGTATTCCCATCGCACTTGTAACGACATGATACGCCGTGAAAGACACCAGTCTTGGGGATGGCGGAGATGGCGCCTGCTACACAGGAATGTGGACCTGATGATCGCTTGAGTGACGATAAGTTAGTATGGGCGGGAGGCAATCTTTGCCCCATTGTGGGGTAGTGGCAGATCTCGACGCTAGTTTTGTGGGGAATTCGGAATGATTTTGCGGCGATGCGGTCTCAATCGCTAAAATCGATGTTTTGAGGCCCGTCAAGGGTCGTGGATGACCTATTGTCTATCACAGGCAATATTTCGAGGGTGTGTGGGAACTGTGCCTCGCCGATCCGGGGCCTCCCATATATACTCCACGGCTGCCCTATCTGTCACCCACTGGTCCCTTCTTGGATCTGTCTCAATCCGTCATCATGTCAGGAGAGAAATCTACACACAGCTTGGACAAACAAGTTACACCGACCGAAACTGAGCATGTTGAAGTCCTTCCCATAGAGTCGACCCACAGCGAGAAGTACGACAATCATGGAGCAACAGATTTGGAGACTGGAGATGGCGGGGCCTACAGCACTGTAAGTCTCTCTTACTCCATATTCCCTCGCCTGTGCTATGTCTAACGAAGTTTAGCACTCCCTCCACTTCATCATGACCGTCATTGGCTGCTCTTTCGCCCTCTGCGGCTCCCAAATCTTCCCGCTCCTCTACCTCACTCTCACCACAACCGTTGCCAAAGAACTAAACGCCCAATCCCTCACCATATGGCTATTCACAGCAAGCTATATCGCCATGGGCGCCTTGGCTCCGTTCATAGGACCCCTCGCCGACTTGATCGGCCGCAAATCCCTCTACATTGTTGGCCTGCTGGTCTCTGTCATCGGTGCAGTAGTATGTGCCGTCACGCCCAATGCTCCAGGATTCATCGCGGGCCAAATCCTCCTCGGTGCCGGCGCCGTGACCCAGGAACTCCTCGCCATAGCTGTCGTTTCTGAGATCGTGCCTACCTCGCGCCGTCCATTATACGCGGTTATCACCCTGTGTAGCATAATCCCCTGGTCTCCAGGCTCTCTTTACGCGAACTGGATGGCTCAGGCGTCATGGCGCTGGATTGGCTGCGCCCTCGCGCTCTGGAATGCCCTCACCCTCGCCATTCTCATGATATTCTATCGACCTCCGCCACGCGTTAACTCCCTCGGCCTATCACGCCGCGAACTCATTGCCCGCATTGACTTTGTGGGCGGCGCCCTGCTGACTATTGGTCTCGTCTTTGTCCTCCTCGCACTTAGTTGGGGCGGGCAGCAGTATGCGTGGACCTCCGCGCATGTCCTGTCCTTCTTGCTACTGGGATTTGCGCTCATGTTTGCCTTTGTGGCGTGGGAGCTCTTTGGTGCGAAGTATCCGCTTTTCCCGCGCCGCATGATCAAGGCGCCACGCCCGTTCTTCTGCATGCTCTTTGTCATCTTCGCGGCTGGTATCAACTACGTCCCGCTGGTCGTGTTCTGGCCCATCGAGGGAATCGCCGTGTTTGGCGCAGACCATCACCAGAATGGGCTCTACACCTTGCCCATCGGAATTTGCATCCTTGGCGGGGCAATCCTGTCTGCGTTCCTGCTTCATGTCTTTAAGAAGCATATCACTATGGTCATGACCACGTTCTGCGTCATGCAGACAGTTGGTGCGTTCCCCTTAGTGGCCCCTACTCAAAGCTCCCTAACACTCTCTAGCCTCCGCTTCCCTCGCAGCCATCGACCCGCACAACGTCGCCACAGCGATTCCCGCCATCTGCTTCGCCCTCCTTGGCGTCGGCGGCGTCCTCGTTCCCAACCAAGTAATTATCACCGTCCTCACCCCCCCAGACCTTCTAGCCTCAGTTACAGCCCTCACCGTCGCCCTGCGCGCCCAAACCCAGGTCATCGGCCTCGCCATCTTCTACAACCGCTTCGTCGCCAAGGTCACCGAGGGCGGCTACGCTCTCGTAGCCCCCGCCATGATCAGGGCGGGCGTCTACGACCCAGATGTCATCTTCAACCTCGTCGAGGGTATGTCCGCTGTACCGTACTCAGCGCTCGCGAAGGCCATCCCCGAGCTGATGGCGGACCCGGCGGCGTATCAGGCAGTTGGGGAGGCGGCGCTGCAGTCGTTTGCGGCAGCGTTTAAGTTGATTTATTATATTACAATTGCATTTGGCGTGCCGGCTTGTGTGGCAGCGGCCTTTATGGGGGATGTCGGGAAGTATATGGATGAGAATGTTGCGGTTAAGCTGTGAGCACCCGGCGGGACCGGAAGGAGATATTATGTCACTCGTTAGTTTTATAGCACTGGAATCCAGAGTACCATATAAACCCTCAAAATCTGGTGAATCACCTGCGGGATCTAGAATGCCATGTTAGCCCTCTAAAAGTATGGTGAGCCAGGTATGAAAGAGGCTCACTCGGTCACGGACAGCCATCCAAGCCTCCCGTACCTCCGAGCACAATATCATCAACACCTAGCCAGTTTTTGGCATCGAAGACGACATTGTTGAAAACGAAACTGTATATTAAACAGTCTAAAACTTTTGGTCAACAACAGATATCTAGTCTAACACGCCCTTTATTACGCCGCAATAAGCCCCTATTCCCGTTGTCGCTAATATCATGCAACTGTAGCCCCTATACGTTGATTCCGGTAAGACCAAGGTTGTGAAAGAACGTGACATAGTCCTGTGCGATATCAACCTGCTTAATTAACCCCGTGCACTCGTCAATCTGCAGGAAGTCGGTGCCGTTATATGTAACGTGATCGCCCTTTTTCAGCGGCCTGCCATAGAGTCAGAAAATAGATCCCATAAAGTGAGACCTTCATTATAGTCGGAATAATGACACAATCTCAAACCCCTAGCTAAGGAAGGAGGCCTCATCGTAACTTACGTTGGTATCGTGAACCCCTCTCCAATAATCCCATTCAGCTTCCACCTCACCGCGACGTTCCCGCCGTCCCCTCCGGCCCACCCCGCAACCTCAAACTGGTACTTATCCCAACCTGTCTGCGCGCCATGCATGAAGTCGAGGATATCCTGCGAGGACTGGATAACGTGCACCTCGCTGCCGTTAACGGCAGGCGTGCGGTCCGAGTAGAGGTGTGCGGTGGGCGCGAAAGTGCGGTTGAGAAGGGCATCCTCGCCGTTCCAGGTGCGGGTATAGAGGTCGATTACTTTTCTGTGGTGGCTGGGCGGAAGGGGGAGGCAGCAGGGGGTTGCGGAGGCAGGAGGGAGGATGGTTATGGAGAGGAGGGCGGTAGTGAGGAAGGTAGTGAAGAGCATGATTGACGGTGCGATAACGGTTGCAAAGAGTGACGGCGAGGGAGAAGAGATGAGATGATGGTTTGAGACTTGTCTTCCTGGGCGGGAGATATTGCGAGTTATATAGCTAATGGTGAGCTCGATAGCTACTGCTTGACATATATCTTTAGGGTCACACTTTGGATTCAGTCCTCATCGGAAGCTGACAAGCGCCGTGCGGATGGATTGGTGAGATTTGATGTCTGTGACATTTTGGAAGAGGCGCAGATTATCTTGACCTCTTGCTGTCCGAGCAAATTACGATGATCTGAACCTAAATGATATAATTATGGCATTCGCGTTGATGGGGGCTAAATGAGAAGGATCCGCCAAGACAGCTGTTCAACCTAACGTTAATTCCGAGTCTATTTGACATTCGTATAAACATAAGCACTACGACCGATCGGGTAACTTACGGCGCTCAAGGGCATGACATCGTAGCGATCTGGCTTCCAGGGGTAAGCGTGGCGTTACATCAACAAATCAGAGGCCTGGGAATATTTAAAGTCTGTGGCGTTTGGGGTCTATCTTGCGGTGTGCCCCCTGTAATCATGCTCATCTTTCCAGCCTCAGGGCCACCTCGTCACTTCCCTCTTGAGGTTTAATAGCCATGTCCCCGCGCCCTCAATGTTGCGCAAGCTCTTGAGTAAGCTTCGAGTTATTCGAGATAGAAAAGCCTCGACGAAGAATATGTTCTCAATTTAGTCAGTTACGGGCTTTTTCTTTTGATTAGCTTTGAACCCCGCATTGAGGATCTCAGTTATCACACTGCTACCTATCGATATGGCTTCCAACCAAAACGAAACGCGGACTCGGAGATCGTTGGGACGATCCAAGGGGACTTGCTTAAGCTGCCGGCAGAGGCACATTAAGGTAAAATCCCCCGTTATCCCTCTTTGGGACGATGCCCTGCCATTGCCATGCGGAGAATGAACCGATGACCCTGGTCGACCCAACATTCGGGCCTTTTGTCAGGCAGTAGCTGCCATTCCATCCATGTCCCCTGCAGCATAAAACTAAGCATATTATAGTGCGACGAGGCCAAACCCCGCTGTTCTAAATGCGTCAAAAATGCACGTGAATGTTCATATGGAGCCACGGATCCCTCCAAGGACTGGCGGCGGAATATTGTCACGTTTAACGCCTCCGAGCCCACTGAAGGAACGGGCGAAGAGGCGTCATGCAAGGAACTCGATCGCTCCGCGGCCTTCAACAGTGGGTCAAGAGCGATGGTACCGGGAAATTCTGCTGCATCATTTAGTGTCCCGGCACAACTCCCTATATTCATTGGAGAAGGCTACGGCATACGAGATGTTCAGGCTTTGTCTCATTTTGTCGGATTCACTGGTAATGACCTTATTGGAAGTCATTTCCTCGGAGGTCTTTGGACACAGGATGGAATACGGCTAGCATTTAATGTACGCAAGCCCCCCACAATACCATGCAGCAACTTACACATGTCGCAGAACGATTTTCTCATGCACGCCATCCTCATGACAAGCTCCACCCAGCTTCAACGCCTCAACCCAGCTTCATACGAAGAACACAAGATCGAGTCCAACAAACATCTCCAAGCTTCACTCCGCTCCTTCCGCAGTGCTCTAAACAGCCCAACCTACGTCTCCAACAACTTCGAGGCTGTCTTGGCCACCACCTTCCTCTTCCTCATGCACTCATGCAGCAACCCAACCTTTGACCCATCACAGCCCGGTGTGGATGGTTTCCTCCAGCACGCCTGCGGCCTCTACGATATCGTCCGCTACAACCCAGCCTGTGTGCCCCGGAGCCCCTTCGCCCCCCTCTGCACGCCAATGCTGCTACCAGACATCTCTCCTGATAGCGGACCAGGCTACGATCTCTCCCTCATGATTAAAACCACCAATCCACATTACACAAACCCCAATTTTGGGTTCTACGAGGCGATAATAAAGAGCTTGACGCCCATCCTCGAGATCGTGGAATCAGAACTACCATTTGGCGGTGCCTCCCCGGACGCGTTGGTGCTCTATCTCGTCCACTGGCTCTCATTCCTTCCAGGCGAATTTGTCATTCTGGTAAACTCGCATGACGCAAAGGCGCTGGTTATCATGGCGCACTTCTACGCGGCACTGGCGTTTGTGCTAGCGAGATGGCAGAGGGGATGGTGGTGGCTGCGCGAGCGGCCGGTTTATATGATTGAGCAAACCGATGCGTTTCTTGGCGAGGACTGGGAGGTATGGATGAAGTGGCCTATCGCGGTGCTGAAGATGTGCGAAGATGAAAATGGGCACTGGGGATGTGCTGCTTATGCGGACAGGTTTAATGAAGTGGGACTTGAGGAAGAGATGGGAGTTTTGTTGTCGGTAGACTTTCATCCGTGCAAGTTGGGAGATGAGTCTTGGGCTAGAAAGATAGCTTCATATCGATAGGTTTTGTTGCGCTTCCGATGCTATAGTTTATAGGCACTTTAGATACGAAATTATGCCAACTTTTTCAATATTTATTTATTTCTAAACATTCTTCTCGTTTTAGATTCTATCGACCCTCTAGAAATATTTCAAAGGTAAGACGACTAACATATATACCCACCACAAAGTATAATCAAGGGTTGAACTCCCATCGTACTTCACCCATTAAATGCCCCTTCAATGCTAAGCCTACACAGCTTCTCCTCTCTTTCCCATCGACTATGAAAGAGTTCCCGAAAGACTGGCGTCACGCTCGCCATCGGCTCCCCCCAATCAAGCACAATCTCCCTCCCCTGCTTCCACCGACTATTCCTCACCACCGCCGGCTCCACGCTCCCCCTCGCACTCGAGCGAATCACCTGCACCAACTCCTCAAACAACGCCCCCATCGTCAAATCCTCAGTCCCCACCCCACCTAGCTCCACTCCATCACGCTTCCCCGTCGCCGACACAGGCGGCTGCACAACCAACATCCTCCGCCAGCTTGCCCGGGGATAAAAAAACATCTCCCTCGCCTCTTCACTAGAAAAACACTTCATCTCCCACACCTCCTCCATCTTCACCACATACCGCCTCATATACCGATTCATCATGTACCGAAACGGCGCATACACCCTCTGCGTGCTACTCGGCATATCGTACTGTTTCCCAAAATGCGGGTTGTCGAAGAGCGCGGGGAACTTGGCTGCGAGGAGCGGGTTGACGGTTCTGGGAGTGGTGATTGGGGCGGGGGCGAGGAAGAGCTGCTGTTGTAGGAGGGGGGAGGAGAGGATGGCGCGCTGCCAGGTGCGGGAGACGAGGGGGGCGGTGAGGAGGAGGGTTGGGAGGGGGAGGTGCGTGAGGATGTTTTGGAGGAGTTCGGGGATGGAGAGGCCGATGGTGGTGGCGGATGACATGGCGGCGTCGTGGGGTTGTGCCTGTCGTGTTGAGGGGTCCTGATTTCTCCTTTCCGCCGATGAGGATGTATCCGCAGTGATGCGCTTCTCAGTAACTGTGCTGCGCTTCGATGGGGCGATGGAGTGGTGTGAAGTTGGTACGAGGTGATGGCTACGTAGATTGGTACATATATTGGGTATAGAGAAGTAGAAAAGCCAGATATTAATGTTCCTGCGTTAATGCTGTTGCCTGTATTATTCCCACGACTTTAATCGTCGTCATGCACGGATTTATATTCCATGATCCAGGCAACTCTATTTCGACCAAATCCTCGGGTGGAGCATCCTATTAACCCTGTCAGAGTTCTTGGCCAAATACCACTAGGGAAGCTTGCGGTGCAAGGCTTCCCTCGAACCAGCCCATGGGCTGCCCTTGGCAAAAATCTCACTGGCGCAGGTTCCTGGCCACAGATATATATATTACAGACCCACTTGAACGTCGCTGCCACTGTGGAAACGGGCGGAGGACGGCGCCTAGAGTAAATAAAAGTATAACATGGGAGTACAGTACGGCCAAGGAAGAGTAGGTTTCAGACGTCAGATTAGGTGTTCTCGTATATCTATTATAGTTTGCATGCAACATAAGGAAAAGCCGTATGGTCTTGTGTAGTGTACACGTATATACACTCCCCCAGGAATTATCATCCGCCCACTTCCCAGCCGTGTATGCGCCAACCCCCAGCCAGACCTTCGTGTATATATCCATTTTTACCCCTGTAAACCCCCGGCCATATGTATTACAGCAACCAGCAACCAAAAACCAAACACTATATCCAACTCAGTTGCCAAACAAGCGCCTTAGCCGCCCAAACTTCTTCTTCTTCCCCTCCGCCCCAACAATCTCCACCGACCCAACCGTATTATTCCGCATTAAGACCCCTGGCCTCGACGCCGCAGCCCCATTCACAACACCAACTCCCTCCCCATCCGCCTTCCACCCATTTGCAACCCCATCACTAGTCGCCGGCCTCTCATCCGCCGGCCTCTCATCCGCCTGCGCCCCAACAGCAGGCGCAGCCTGCCAACTCGCCATCCTCGATGGACCAGCCCTCTTCTGCAACCTCGGGCTCTGCGCCGCTCTCACAGTCGCATCTCTGCTCTTCACAATCTCCAAATCTGCCTTGGTGCGCTCAAGCGGCGTATCCCTCCTTGCAGCCGACTCGCCCCAGTCAGTGCGCTGAATGCGCCCCGACTGTTCTGGCTTCTTGCGGCGGAGGATACTCATTAGTCCCCCCTTCTTGCGCGGGGCTTCACGGAAATCAGCCGCAGAAATTTCTGTCGCATTGACGCCGGACTGGAAGTTGGCGCGGGCCATGCGCACCGCGGCTAAGTTGGCGCGGGCCATGCGCACCGCGGCTGCGTTGACGCCAGGCGCACCGCGGAAAGGAGACGAGTCATCGCTATCGGGGAGGTCGCTCGAGTCGCCGTCTGCAGCGCTAGAGCCCGGGATGGGCTTTAAGCTTTGTGGACGGCGGACCGAGCTGGCGACATGTGGCGGCGGCGCGTCATCCTCTTCATCGCTGGAGTCGGCGAAACGGCTGCGAAAGGTAGTCGCAGGGCGAGCATCCTCCTCGTCGCTTGAGTCGGCGAAGCGGCTACTAGGCTTGAATGCCTTTGGCGCTGGAGCTGCCTTCGTCCGGCTGAAGAGACGGCGTGGTGACTTGGGGGGTTCGTCGACCGCCGCGCGGAGGGAGGGCGTTGGGCGGGTTGTGCTGCTAACTGAGAGTCTGCGAGAGGAAGGCGAGAGCGAGCGGATGCTGAAGCGGCTGGATTGCGCAGGTGTCGCGTCTATTGGGCCGGGGCCACGCAGCGTAGGGGCCTCCCGGCTGAAGGAGCCTCGCATAGAGCGCTTCATCTGGAAGCCATCCTTCCGCGGCCTGTCACGGACAAAGCTGCTGTCAGACTCCACAGATGCGCTGCGGCGAAGCGTGGGTTTGGGTGTGGGCGCTGGCGCTGGCTTGGGAGCGTTCGCCTTCATTGCTGCCGCAGCGCCTCCAGCCTGTAGCTTCTTTCGTTCTCCCGAGCGGCCAGATGCGTTACTTCGCATGCTGCCTCCAACATTGTCCCGCATTGACATTCGCATATGGCCTTCTTCCTGCCTAGGCTTTGGCGCACGTAATGAGGTTCTCATACTTGGCACACCGTCGGGTCCTGCCTTGGCGCCCGGGGTAATCTGATACATTCGGTCAACCGCATCCGCTGCCGATTTCTTGGCCTGTTGCTTCTCCTTGAGAGCCGTTTGAGCCTTTGCAACAGATGCTTGCTTCAGCGGCTTGAGATCTGGCACTTCGTCTTCTGAATCTTCGCGCTCTTCGTCGTTCTCAAGAAGGGCCTCGACCTCCATCTGTCGCCGTTTATCCGCCGACAGACCGCTCCAGAAACGCTGGGACTCATCCCACCCTTCACCTGAACCAGGCGCTTTCGGTGTCTCCGTAGTTCTGCCACTGGGTTCCTTGCCACCCAAAACGGCGTCTAGAGACATGAAGCCATCACCACCATCTGATAATTCTTCGGCGGCATCGCTGTAAATGCTGTCGCCATCAGAGGATTCCGCGTCGGCAGTGACAGGACGGTCATCGAGAATATTTTGCACGGCGACTGGCCCCCCTGCAACCTCTTTTCCGGCAATATAATCTCTCAATGGGATCTCCTTTGCATCTGCAGGTTCCTGGGTGTTGTCGTTCAAACCACCCGGGATTTGAGGCTGGAACTCCCTTTGCTCTGGTAGAGGCGTTGGCTGTGTAACTGTGAGAGTCGGAGCATTGCCGTTGCCATTTGTCTTGGAGTCATGGGTCGCAACATCATCCTGGCGGAGTTCTGTAGGAAACTCCTCCAGTTGTTCGCGGACAGCATCATCGCCCGGGGTCTCGACTTCTGGGATAACTCCAAGATCCTCAATAAAGCTCGGTTTCCCACTAGCCTCAACCGTCTTTGGCACATCCCCATCTTTGACAGCTAGGGGAACAGCCACAGCCTTCCCCACCACGAAGCTATGCGTGCTACTTCCACTATCGGAAACGTATCCGCTGCCCTCGACCGAAGTAACCTCCGGTGGCAATGGATCGTTCGAATTAGACACATTTGGCGCAGCCCTTAAGCTCCGTTCCCGCTGCAATAAAGACCCAACAGCATGATCCGAAGACTGGCCTGCGAAGTATTCACTTCCGCTATTCGATGGAGAGATCGCTGGTGAGGGCCCCTGGAGACCTACTGGCTTCACCAGAGGGCGATCCTCCGAGTCTCTGGGCTCCCTGGGCTCCTTCTTACGCACGCTGCCAAAGGACGGCAAGACAGGCCTTGGGCCCATGATTTCATCCGGTCCATCCTCGATGGGAGACGTGGCTTTGTTACCCCGTATATAGCCGCTGGTCCATGTTCGCCTGGCCTCGGGAGCCGCAGGCTCTTCGCCGACGACGACATTATTGCGCTCGTCAAAGCTAACGCGTGCAGACTTCTTCTTTGGTATGATTCGTTCTTCGGATTGGTTCGTCGACGCATCGGAGACATCCCCAGAGCTGGGGGCGACCGTCCAGCCAGTGGGGGTGTAGCCCATAGGAGACGGGCCCCGCGGCGACGGCGATGGTTTCAGCGCCGATTTGCGCGGTGATATTGACCGTGCTGGCGGCTCATGGCGTATTGAAAACTGGCTTACTGGGCTTGGAGTCGCGAGGAAATGCGCACGGGTAGGGCTGAGTGAGTGGGCTCTATCTACCGCCTGTTTTTCCATGCGAAGTGCTTCTGTTGCTGTGTCGAGCGGCGCTAGAGCGGTTGGGGCTTCCGGTTTGGGAGCTGTCTCTTGTACTGGCGCAGGTTTCTGCGCAGGTGCGGGTATCGATTCCGGCGCGGTTTCCACTTGAGTTACCCGCGCCGCTGCTGCCTCCTTCTGTGGCTGATCTTGCTGAACTTGTGACCCGATATCTCCAGCTTGTTTCCTCGCTTTCCCAGATTTCGAGCGAGGCAAGGGCGACGGAGAAATGTGACGGTCATCGCGATTGGCGCTTTCGAGTTTCCTGAGAGCCGCTTGGCGGCCTAATACCTTCACTGAATCATCTTCGTCTTCTTCTCGTTGCCTCTCCTCCCTCACCATCGAGGGTTTATTTGACAACTGCTGCGACCCAGCCCGGTTATTATATTTCGACGTTCTCTCCGACGCTTCGCTTTCGTTGTCTGACGAGTCTCGTATGCTGTTACGCGGACTTGCGACTCGTTGGCTCCGTGGGAACTCTTCACTCAGAATACCCTGCGTAGCTTGTTGCACTTGTCTCTCGTGAACGTTTTGCCTTTGTACGCTATCAAGCGCCGTCCCCTTTAGCCTCCCTCCAACCGACCCCTCTGAAAAATGAGACCCTTGCCCTTGGCGCAGGCTCTTCTTCCGCATGACAGGTTTCTGTGAAGCCTCTCGTATTCCCTGCTCATAAAACAACATATCGGCGCGTGTCCGTAGTGTTCTCGTATTTGGGTCAAACACAAGCTCATTCCCATTTAGAGCTTGACTGGATTGTCTTGGAGTTAGCATCCATTGCGCAGCTGAAGAGCTTCGTCGTAGTCTAGTGGGTAAAGAGAAATTGACGGACCCTCTACTACTCGGCCGATCTACACTGGTTAGCTCCTGAATATTGGACATACTGGTGACTCGCAGTCCGGATCTCGTCTGCGCTGGTGTCCTCATTGTAGGTTGCAGACTGACCCCTCTCCCAGTCCCTGGATTCACTGGTGGGGATGAAACACGGGTTGGCGCGGGCTGGACGCTAGACGGCCTTCTCACTGGAGTCGGCGACGCCCGCTCAATCAGGTTCTGTGGGATTGTCGGCACAGGCGGCGCATCAGGTGCGCTCGATCGTGCGGCTCCTCTGGCTGGCGACGGGTCGCGAAATGTCCTTTCAGACATCGAACTAGAACTCCGCCGCCGTTCCAATTGGGAGGATGATCGCGCTGGCACAGAGCTCGCTCTCGAAGAACCGGAATTTTCCCTGCGCATCGTCCGCTTCGTCTGGACCTCAGCGACATTTGTCGGAGATGTCGGCCGCGATCGCAGCGCTGCCGCTGCGGCGGCGGCGGAAAGAGTCGCATTAGATTTGCTTCGAGCCAGGAACGCCTGTGCGGCCGCTGTCGTCGCAGAAGGGTCCACGTTGACGTTAACGTTGGCATGCTGTGGACAAAATTCGAGTCAGTACAAGGGTTATGCAACAGGGCCCAATCCCCATGGGATGATGTCGCGACGGGAACAGCGCAAGCACCAACGAAACATACCGGATTGGACGCAGCTCTCTTCCTTCGGCCAAACATACTGGCTACAATGGGCGAAAGGCCTAGGAAACCTCTGCCAACTGAGGGCTGATGAGATTCTCTCTATGGTGGCATCGGGATGTCGTTCATGCAGAAGCCGTTGCGAGTATGACGACGAGTTACAGGTAATTCGCCAGCCCCACAAGAGCTCAATGTAAATCAGGTTTGGCGGATGGGGATTGGGCGCAATGTGCAGTGAGATCTCGTGACTTGGGACTGTTGTGATCTGCGAGTGCCAAGCTTTTGTTGGCAGCTAGGAGAGTTGATCCTCGACAACAGTGAAAAGAGCGAGGAGTCGAGGGAAGAGAGAGGAGATTGAGGAGGATAGAGGGTAGAGGAGTGCCAAAGGGGATTGAATTGGGCACTTATGAGGCTGTTGATGGTTTTTAAGGGTTTAAGAACATAATGACGACGGACTGGCAACATAAAGTTACTCTACGTATCAGACAACGGACGACAGCAACGTCAGGTACTTGCTCTACCCAGTGGTACTCTTTTAGGTCGGGTAACTGAATTTAGCTGTGGTTTATTGCAGTTTAGCTCTCAAACTGCCAGCTGTTCCAGGCCCTGATTGGACGATATGGGGGACGATGGCTGAAGTTTTCAGTTGTTTCAGTGCTGTATTCATAATGACGTCAGGTCACTAAAAGTACCAACCATAGAAGCGTAAGTACCAAAAATAACCAACTTAGAACAGCATGTGAAAAGAAAAGGCCAGGAACGACGAACAATCAAAGCCTACGTAGTATGCAGAGTATATAGACTTCTTTATAATTTCCTACGTGTATAGGCATATATAGCCTTGTATGCTTTGCTAGATCCATTTCTAGAATGCAGGGCTCGCAGGGCTCTAGGGTGGGCTACATTGGGCTACATGGTGGAGTGGAGTGAACCCTGTGCAGACAGCCGGATCCGTTGTAGGGATAAATTGCAAGTGCTACATTCTGAAAACTGAGAGAGGCGTGTTTATTGACAGGATCAGGTATGGTAATCATATTTATAGGTGATTAATAGCTATTATTTTATTTCTATTTCATTTCCGCTGTATTCGTACATACTATGAACATATAAATCGGCGACAGGGTTTCCAAGCCGCTCCTTGCCTCTCTGGACGGCTGTCATGCAGGGGCGCCAACCAAGACAAGATGCAGCACAACCCGGGTCTTCATTCGCATCCTGTTGCCCATTACTTCACACATAACAAATGTAAGTTATCCAACGCTCGGTTTCTCCAGCCGCCGCAATGGAGGACCAAGAGCTCCTTGACAACATAGATGGTCGCATGCACGGCCCCATGAGCGGGTTTATCAAAAGATACTTTGGCAACTTGCAATGTGACCCCCAAGATGCCACTCTCCCAGCTCCCCAATCACCCGACGATTTCTTGCTGTGGTTTCCTAACCATGTATCACGGGATGCCGACGACGCTCGAGGCTCGTGGCAAATACCGGAGCATGAGAGTGCTAAGGACGGTGCATGTCTCCTCTTGACAATACCCGCTTCACCAGCCTCCGATGTGCAAACGAGATGGGACCATGTCCAAGTTATTGGGCAATTTAATCACCGTGCTTGCGTTGGTTACCAGAACGGACTATTACGTCTCTGCTGGTCCGCATATGAGGTCTTCGCCAGTCAGCCTACGCGGCTCTTCTTGCACGGCTTCTACATACGCGGTTCACTGGTCGAACTTTGGGTCTTTGATCGGTCTGGCTTATATTGTAGCGACGTGTTCGATATTCGGAAGGATTTCGTCCAATTCGTCTCTGTTATTTGCAGCTACCAGCGAATGACGGACGAGGAGCTGGGGAAACTCAATATCATTGAGAAGGATCAGGGCGGCACCTATATTACCCTTCATAGTGTGGAGATGCCCGCCCTGGGAAAGTTATATCTCGAAAGCCAGCCGATTGCGTCCCGTGAACGGCTTGTTGGCACTGGGACAGCTTGCTACCGAGCTAGAATGCCTGATTCAGATCAGTGGGATTACGTCTTGAAGTTCAAATGGCGTTGGGCCAGGGATCGTCCAGAGGACAAGCTTCTAAAGCTAGCCAGTGAGAAATGCGTCTGGAGTGCGGTCTTCCTTGATTATTACAACGAAGTTGAAAGTACATCAAATCTACGTCGAAGTATGCGGTGGGGGTCATACAGAAAATTCGCCGGGATTGATAGAAGCAACGGGCAAAGACAGGAAGCCAGTTCTAGTGGTGACGGACTTGCCGAGTATACAGAAGAAACTGGCGACTTCTTTCAAAATCGCATCCTTGCCTGCATTGTTACTTCCCCTGTGGGCAGACCTCTCCATACTTTTCACAGCCTATTAGAGTTTCTTCAAGTGTTTCGTGACGCTATCAAGTGTCACAAATCACTTTATTATGACGCCGAGATCCTCCACCAAGATATATCCCCAGGGAACATAATCATCCTCGATAGCCAAGACGAAGAAAAACCCAAGGGGATCCTGATAGACCTCGATTCCGCAATCCAGCTTGCCGAAATATCAGAAACAGAGCCTGGAATCACCGGCACCAGACCATTCATAGCTATCGGCGTTCTAAAGAAGGAATGCCACACTTATAGACACGATCTCGAGTCTTTTCTCTACGTCTTCCTGTGGACAATCATAACGAACCACACAGAGGACCCCCCTGAGACAAGCAAGCTCCGACAGTGGAGCAATGGCGGTTGGGAGGAATTAGCGGTGCGCAAATCGCTTGATATGCGTCAGGATAGCTTCCAGAGTATTCTGGGAGAATTTACGGTAGAATTCGAGTCTCTCAAGCCGCTCGCTAAAAGTTTGCGCCAAATTCTGTTTCCCATGCGGGATGGGGCGATTTGGACGGGGACTGAGGGATCGCCGGAAGCTGTAAACAAGCTTTATGATGGAATGATTGGGGCGTTTGAAGAGGCCATTGCCTTTGAGGGTGGGAGGTAGATGCAATTGATGCGAGGAATATATTTTATAAGCTTGTTACTTGAAGATGCAAATAAATAGGGAAATAAAATAAATGCTAATATATCGAGGAATAAATTTATATTTCATTTTTTTCTTCTTTGCACCAGAATATAACCAACTCTCGTCGATAAGGGTGATCCTTCGGCAGCCAACATGTAATGGAAACCAGTGGTCTCATATGGACAAACAAAGATTCAACCAACAACCAGCGAGAAGATACACCATAATTTCTCAGAAGCACGGTAAGTACTCACTCATATCTGAAAGCTTGTCGTCTACAAGCCTTGCCATTGCCTCGAAATCCAAGCAAGACATGTGAGAACCACTTGGAACCCGTTGCATCCTGAAGCGGCACACAAACGCTCGCGAAGACATGTCTTCCACAGAATGATAGTTCGATGATCTTCTGGAAGTCCTGCCACCTTAAATACCATGCTGAGTATATATAGTGGTGAATACAAAGCTCACTTTCCGAGTACGATACAACTATTGGCACCTAAGGGAGAAAACGCTAAACTCACATACCCATTCAAACTCGACCTATCTACCACCCCCAAAATGCCTCGGAGCAGAACAAGATACCATCATCAACCCACACAACAACCGACTCCCCCGCCCACGCCTCCACCTACCCCACCTACCCCACCCACCCCACGTCACCCCCGCATAAACCAAAAACTCCTCACCGGCGCCCTCTTCATCATCCTCTCTCTCCTCGCCCTCCTCGCCCTCATCGGAAGCCTCCCCTCCCTCACCCCCTGGCCCACCTACCTGCCCCTCCCCTCCGCAGCCACCTGGTTCGAGCCCTCCACTCCCCGTTCCATCCCCCGCGCCCCCCACAAAGCAATCCGCAAAACCCTCAAAACCATCTCCACCCTCGTCACAGAGCTAAATCGCACTCTTATTACCACATGCCCCGGGTGCGTCTGGCGCACCGCCAGAGGGGAAGTCTGCGTCAGGACGTTCTACGATGATGGGGACATTGCTCTGGTCACCTGCGGGAGACTGTTTATTGTTATTTCTTGGATTCTCGGAATGATAAAATTCTTGGAGGGGGTTGCGGATATTGCGCCGCCGTGTGTTGGGTGTTGGTAGCATGCCTTGTCTAGTGTGAGAATAGGGGCAAAAATGGGATGGGTGTGTTATAGGGGACTGTGGCGGCTGCGGCTGTGGCGATTGGGGGGTTGAGGGCCCAGTGGTATTGGCTGGTGTTGTTTGCGCTGTTCGCGACGTTTGGAGGAATGGTGATCGGTGTGTTCGTTACGCGGGAGGAACTGGTGGAGAAGTGGAAAGAGGAGGCGAAGGCTGAGGCCGAGAAGTTGGCGTATGCGGAGAGCGGGGCGAGGTGAGCATCGTCTTTGAGTTTCAGTTGAAGCTTAGAGTCTGGTTGACGACTGTGGTGTGCACCATATATGAAGGCTGGTCATTCGAGGTTGCTTGGAACTTGGGAGTTGTCTCTGGGATAAAGAATGAAAGTGGCAATGAAGAGCTGATAGCGACGGAGTATGAAACTATATATCGGGGGCAAATATAATTCTTATAATTTAGATACAGCGATGGCATAACAAGGAAAAGGGTCACTCAACACTGAAAGTTTGTCGAAGTCGTTCAATACATCTCCAGTTCCAAGTACTGCGGGATAAAAATACTATATCGGAAGTTTGTCTTCAATTTCTCGTTTTTATTTCTTGACTTTCACTATGAAGAGCAATAATTATCCGGGCTTCATTCGTACATTCGAGTAAACCTATTGGCCTGCATTCTCTCCCAACGCCTCCTTGATAGCCTTCTCCAGGTCTTCCTTACTAAAGGTAGGGACTCCCAGCAGTTCATTATCCTTCCCCTCATAACTGCCACCATACCCCTCCCCGAAGATCGCCTTATAAATGAACTTGATCCACAGCCCTCCATCGAATTTTTGCGCCTTCAGATCCGCCCAGGCCTCCGCCTCCAAATTCGCACTCTTCACATGCGTCTCAACCCATCCGTCCCCACCCACCAGCTTCTTGCCAATCTCAACCGCCTCGTTCTGCGTAACATCACTGTTCTTTACATACACCGAGCGATTCTTCGTCTCCTCCAGATGTGTCAGCACGCCCACCACCGCCGTCCCAATATGCTCCCTCGTCGTCCCGCTAATCACTACATCCCCCCCATCAACAAGCTGCACCGTCTTCTTCCCCAGGTCAGCGAGGAACCCATTCGTAAGACCCCAATCCAGGAACGGCCCGTTGATGATCTGCGTGTACTCGATCAGACCTTTCGCCGCGCGCTCCGCGACCGCGGTCTGGATCTCGATCTTCTTGGCGTAGACGGGGAGGCTCTTGACGAGCTCGTTGTGCGTGTCAGAGCCGAAGTCGGAGGGGATGAAGCGGGTAACACCAGCGGCTATGGCGGCATCGAGGAGGGGGAGCTGGAGGGCCGCCTGCTCGGCGCCGAAGAGAGCGATGACGGCGTCCTGGCCGGCGAGGGCGGTGGTTAGGGAGGCTGTAGAGGAGTAGTCGACCGGAAGGACGGTGACGGAGGGGGGGAATTGGTGATTGGATGAAGGACGCGTGAGGACAGTTATGGAGAAGAGGTTCGAGTCTAGGAGGGCTTTGAGGACGGAGGGGCCAAGGTTACCGGTTGCGCCGGCGATGGCGACGTTTTTGATGACTTTAACTGCGGCCATATTTTGAGAGATGAAAGTGAGAGTGCGAAAGTGGTATAAATTTCCGGTAGAGGTAGATGAACTGTGAGTGAATTGATAGGATATAATTCTGTGTCTCGAGAGAAATAATATCATAAGAAATGGTAAAGCGATTCAATATATATACTTACATGCGATCGCAAATTCCGAATTCCGATCCGATCGGGAAGAGAGGCTCAGAGTGTAACTGCAACAAACAGCCAAGCCCGACCCATTCAACAACTTAGGTGATCGAACTGACGTGCTTTACAACATTACTACAACATTACTAAGTGCATGTTACCTGACGACGCCTTCCCGGCGAGGCTGATGCAATATCTAATACCCGCTTCTAACAGATCGATGCCGCCGAATTGGTAAGCACTCAAATGCGAGACGCGACTTTGCTCATCCCCATAGCCAAGTTCGAACATAACAAAATTCGCGTTCTCGAGAGCACCGATCGGAAGTTCCGTGTCAGCAAATCCCTTGGCGCATTTATGGGCGGTGGCGGAGGCTGGTCCATGACCGCCAACGATTACATAAGCCTACGTTCAATATCATGATGTCACCCGCCTTCAAACCATATAAAAGTTAGAATCGAAGTAAACAAAGATCTTTGTGGCTATATTCCCGCTGACAGACACATGTCTACCGCCTATCTTGATTGTAAATATTTTCTTTTTGTCGTTTTCCATCTCTGTGTCTTTAGTAAGGGAGAACTTCAGTGAGGGTTTCCCACCCTCTCTCAGCTTCGCCGTCATGCGCGGATATGGAGCAACGGTTTGTGACGAAGGGACTACGAGGTCTTCGCCTACGACGAGATGGACGTTGATGAACTACCCAACTGTGTAGTGAATGGAGATATAGCTACATTTAAGTTTTTCACTGAAAAGCCCGAGCTGCTGTACACTGTTGGCAGTTGTCTCAAAGCCCATCCGCATACTCCACAGCCGCCGGATAACAGCAATTTTCCTGGCTACGAGTTTGACTATAATCCCAAGAGTGAGAAGAATACCATGCGCCCATTTCAGCGCTGCTTACTGCATCCGCCCTGGCCTGGCAAGACCGAAGCAGGCGAGGTGGAATTCAAAATCGTCAACTGGGTGCAGGCTGGCGATCCAAACGATGCCCAGGTAGTAGCTATTCGGATTCTCAACACTACGGTCGACCTTCCGACTGATATAAACATCCTTGCTATGATCCCCTCTATTTCAATCATTTCAAGGACGTAGAAATCTTCCGGTATACCGATTATTGTTACAGGAGAGAGAGAGCGCGGCTTATAAACATCTTGCCGACCTGCAAGGATGCATTATCCCAAAGTACTACGGATCATTCACAATTTCTCTGCCTGGCGATGGAAATATTTCACGCGACGTCAGGATGATTCTGCTAGAGATTGTGCCGGGGCAGTCTATGAATATCTGGTTGTATATGTTGGATGGCGGTTTGCCTTAGATGAGTAAGGGCTTCTGCTGCCCTCGTAAAGCTATCTGTTTGAAAATGTCCTAACTCTGATTGTATTGCGTCGTCACTATGGCTAAAGGCCGCGTCTCGATCTACTGGTTGGCCAGCTTCAAATGTCAGCTTCTTTCAAGTGATTCAGCAAAAATTCCTTTGCACCATACCTGTTTGACTCCCAAGCCATCCTGTCATCTGTGCGTGGTCGCCTCCGGTGATCGCAGATAAAATTGGTTCTGGTCTGGTGCTTGGGGCTATTTTCGTTCCGTTTGAGAATATTTCCGGGAGCATCGTAGACGGCGTGTTTGTCGGTTGGCGATCGCTGGAACCGTTGGCTGACCTCCCCGGCTTGAACTGACAGACTGACCAATCATCTCCTATCACTCCCTCAATCCCAGCCGCAACTTCGTTGGCTTGAATTTTCCCAGCTTGTACACATAATCCTCGACGCTTCAGAAGCGCCATCACATTCTCGAACTCGGTCCCAGTGCGGGGAAGAAGTTCCTCCCATCTATCTACATTAGGAGAATCAAAAAATGCCAGAGAAGACTTACACTGCTGACGAGATGTCATCTGGCAGAAGTATCAGGGCTCCTGTTCCACCAAGTTTATTTGCGATTCCCAGATATCTTGCTCCTGCTCGTATCCAGCGCTCCAAATTCCCTGCGACTTCTGTTTTTTGGGCCTCGGTCAGGCCTGATTCTAAGATGAGCGACTGGAAATCATCTCGTGAGGTCGCACGAAGCTTTTTGGTTTGGAAGGCTGACTTCAGCCTATAAAGTTTGAGGCAGAGGAATCTACGAAGTATAAGGTCCACGGCAGTTTGTTTCTCGAGCTTAACAAGCTTGTGGTAGATAATAGGTACTGGATGTTTCGGCAAGGGGGTGGCGGTATGCTGTAGTATCGTTGATGGGTCGGCTTTCCAGTGGTTGTATTCCTCTTTGATAGACGGATGAAGTGTAATGCTGGTTGTCGAATCTATCTTTGGGAGTCTATCGGCTCTCTTCGAACGAGTTCGTGTGGAATTGAACTTGGATTTATGTTTGTTTGGCACCAGTTTCCAGATCTCGGTCAGCGACTTCAGAATCTAAGTTCTTAGCAATGTAATTGACATTTGGATTATATATGGCTCACCTTATCATCTTCAAATAGACGATTGGGAGACTTGGTAGAGTTAACAGCATGTAAATGTGCTTCTAGCTGTTGACTTGCTGCAATGCCCATTGTATTGATTGAATGAATATCGTAATGTTGAAGTTAAATGGATTGTCGCGAAGCTCGAAGTCGAAGCCATGACCACTTGAAAAACCCGCTAGTACAGATTTTGACAGAGTCCTGTGACAACACAGGACTCAGCCAGATTTGGGATTAGTGTATCTGTGATACGCGAGCTGAGCGGGGAATATGGGTTGGCTGCCGCGGTCCCAAATTAAACAAAACATCGATCGACATCGATCGATCTTCTCTTAGTGCGCAATGCAGCGCTTGCTGTCGCTAATTGATTTTCGATACTTATCATGAAGTACACTGGTCTCATATCCGAAGAATGGTTCCGAAGTTGAACGTGCGACATTCTAGCCATCGTCCCGTCCGGATTTCCGACACAGAAGGCCGTAGCCATTTTGCGTTTAAGACTCCCTTCGCGCTCGGCCATGTCGTATGGCTGTATCGCACCGGGATTTGTGTACATCTCTCCCATTATTTTCGGAATATCCTGTTATGTGGAATAGGAAAGGTGGATCTGGAGCTCGTCCATGGACGCTATGCGCTCCAACATGGGAATTATGTTCAATCTATAAGAAGCAGCTGCAGAACGAGGCTGCTAACCTCTGTTTTTCTAATCACTCATTTTCAATTATATTCGTTCTTTCTTCACCGGTCAGACTTCACCGCTCTTCTTTACGCTCACCGAGTGCACTTTGCAGTCCTGAACTGGCCTCTGCACGGTCCAAACCTCTGCACATTAGGCAATGGCTTTCGAGCGGCAGACCACCCCCAGAGACGTGCCATTCAACCCTACTCGGCCACTCTCAGAACTAGACCCCGCACCATCCACTGTCAGTTACATCAGGACGGAAGTAAGCTCTTCTCACTTCCCTTCTCGATATAATATTTGGATGGATAATGTATTGACCGTTGAATAGCCGATTAGGCACTCCACCGTCATTGATGATACATCGCGGGAAGTCATTGTCGACATAGCATGGGATCCTTATTTATACGTTAAAAATGATCTTCGGACGTGGCCGGCAGCATCGGAGGCCAAGATATGGACACCAGGGCCAAATAATATAACCCTGACTTTCGTTCCGTCATTAGGTGATCGCAGCAAGGATCCCTCCGAATTCATCCAGTCTCTACCTCAATACAAGAAGCATGGCGCCAATCCCGACAGTAAAAGGAATATATTGCTTTCCTGGGTGAGGAAGTTGCTGTGTTGCGTGTCCCCAAGAAAAGTAACCACCAGTCCGTATATTTCTTACGGTGGTTCTGACTCCAAGTCTCCTCTGGTGTTGCAGACACCCTTTCCGTGATTGCGAGTTTCCACCAGTCCTGCTGCGCAGATATTTTTTCTTTTGTTTTAGCATACTTTCGAGCTTTGTCTTTATGTACATAATCTACCTCCCTACGTGAAGTGCAAGGAGAGTCTATAAATAAATCAATTAAGTTATTTAGAGCACTGGCCGTATGAGGGTATAACACTCAGTAACTGTGGGCGTGGCGTTGATGGATTCGGCCGATAGCAAGTACTTGACATTAATTCAGACAATATCAGACACTGCTGGATGGCTTACAATCGCGGGGAACCCCAAACTCGGCCCTCATCGCTTCTTTCAGCAGTTCTCGACCAGCCCCCTTGAATCACCCGGAGGAGCGATAGGGGCTGTCCATGGCGGGTCCAAATATACTTGCCTTGTTTTCATTGATGGTTACAACACCAGAGGGTGTCTCATCTCGGATGGCTACCACCTGGTGATACGGGCGACCCCTCGCGCCATCAGACTACTGGCCGAGTTATCTGCGCTTGGAGTTCGAATAAAGGCGATCATATTGACCTGAGTCTTGTTACGGGACAGCGCCTAGCCGCAACTTACCAAGGAGTTCCCAAAATGTTGCCAAAAATATCCAGTCAGTTACCAAGTTCCTTACTGCCCACTAGCCGGACAAAGCTGTCCTCGCAGGGGTCGTATTGGAATACGACCCTGCGAGGACAGACAGCCTAGTCAGATGCCCTTGTCTCAACGCTTGGGTTCAGAACAGTGTATAAGAACATGTCGCTGCACCGAGTTAACCAGTGCCTGTCCACTTTATTCTTCACCGGTGCTGCACCTACTTCGTGCCACTAGTGATCTTGCGGAGCGAAATTTATCAACCAGGGTCACTTTTTCGAGCCAACTATGGCAGAAGAAGCTGCTGCAGCCGACGTCGTTGCTGACCCATCTGAGGAAGACGAGAGTGATCTTGACTCTGGCTGTGACATTGGCTTGTGAGTTTCGGCAGTAAGGCAAGCCCAAACAATCATTGACTAAAGCTTCATAGTGATAGTTCCAGTTCCACCACCTCGTTAGCAGAGTCCTTATTTGATTATCCCTGTATTCACGGCAGAACCTACGCCAATTTCCTAGGTACCAGTTATTGGTATGACCTCTTCTCTATAAAGGGAACAAACTAATATTTTTCACAGGTTGCCAAATGATGAGGCCGCTCGGGAGGCTCTTGACATAGCGTATTTACCCACTCTCTAATTCACGGAGCCTTAATTCTGACCATTACTAGCCACAACATGTACGATTTCCTACTCAACAAAAAACTTTTCCTTGCTCCAATTGGAGACAATCCACAGGTTTGCACTCACTACTGAAATTGTCTTCAAACCCTCCCCTAACAATCATCAAGAAAGTAATCGATATCGGCACTGGAACAGGCATCTGGGCAATGTGAGGCTCCTTCCTCTCTGCAACGACAATGCAAGGTTACTAATTGCTTCCTAGAGACTTTGCCGACCAGTTTCCCTCAGCGGAAGTTACTGCGACAGACATCTCCCCCATCCTGCCTAATTTGGTCCCACCCAACCTCCGCTTCGAGATAGATGACGCTCGACTTGAGTGGACGCATGCCCCTAACATTTACGACTTTATACATATCCGCGGGCTCTTGGGCTGCATATCCGATTGGCCCAAACTCTATTCGAGAGCTTTCCGTACCACAAAGCCCGGCGGCTGGCTCGAGAACATGGAGATGGACATGCGTGTTAAGTTTGATAACTGCAATGTCAGCCCAGAACACATCTTGTTCGACTGGGCAACGCCATTCATTGAATCTGGAGACAAAATTGGGACGACGTTTGACGTTGCGGGGAAGATGAAGGGTTGGATGGAGCACGCCGGATTTGTCAATGTAACTGAGAAGAGGTATAAAATCCCTTTTAGTGGCAAGAGCGAGTTGGCGCAGTGGAATCGGTATTTCTACAACTCTGACTTAGAGGGGTTTGCATTGCTGGTTTTGATAGAACGGATGAAGGTATGTTCTCTTTTCGCTATTCATGCTTACTACTAATGACTGGGTATAGTGGTCCTATTCAGCAGTTCAGGTATATTTAGCTGAAGTTAGAGCGGCGTTACGTGATGAGGCAAACCAAGCATATTATGAAGTGTAAGTATCGCCTGGCAGTTAATCTTGCAGAAGTGCATCAGCTGATGAGAGAAGCACCGCCGTTTACGGACAAAAGCCAAAATAACGTAATGCTGAAGATTCTTTTTGAGATCTCTCATTACTCATGGGCAGAAGCCGGACGCGTTTATCGGAGGTAGCTACGAGTAGGTTTCGCCATTTGGGTGTGAATATTTAGGCTTTGTATTATAATTTGAACATATGTCCTTACTACTGTATTACTTCTGACTAACGTCATCGCAACATGCGAATCGGCGGACGCGCCTTAGTCTTTGAATGGACTTTTGACTAATGGTGGGCATTTAATTGAAGTCGAATCTCTCCGAATGGGGCGGGGTGGCGACTGGTGTCGCCATACACGATGTAGGCGGAGTTCTGTAAGGATGGGGAGTTTGAGTGCTCCCATCCATGGCGCTGCGACGGCGGGGCGGCAGGGGCCGCAGGAGTAGCTGCTGGCAGGCTGTTAGTGTTTGGCTGTTGTAGAACAGAGACCAGGCAGCAAATCCGGAGAAGTGAGAGTTAAAAATGCGAACATACCGCGTCTCATAAGCAACAACCCGTAGGTTTCGCACCACGCCCGAACTGTGTAGATACGGTGTCCGCAGGTATAGAGCACCCGTGTAAAGGGACACATCTTGTCGTGATATCTGGCGTACAGAGTCGATAGCCGCCGTTGAAGGCAATCAGAACATCTGTTCGTTATCCCACCTCTCGCGAGGAAGTGGGCGAACCCCCTCTATATACTATGAAGATGGACATCGGTGCAACCGAGACGCCCCTGAGGTGAATATCCGAATCTCGACGGCCGATTGTCTCTGCAATCCCTGTTGACTCCCTGCCACCTTTACGTCCCTGTTTACCCCGGCCCCAACCACGCAATATAACATCTGATAGGATATGTTTGAAATGGTTGCCCAGATCTCTCTAATTTTGCGCCACAACGAAAGTGCGGAGCCGACGTGTTTTCAATGACATACAGACCCTGAAATGCTCGTACAAGGTCCAGCAGCATATAAAGCAGCCAAACTCCCGTTCATCATATCCCATTTCACCCAACCTACCTACTACTATTTGAAATGTGGTCACCTGGAGACTGGCAAGCTTATTGTTACGGCAAAGAACTCTGTGCTAAAAACGCTGCGGGAAAACCAAACGACATCCAGCGCCCGATGAATCTGGCGTCAACTGATATTAAATTGGGGCGGCAAGACCAGAGAGATCCGGCACCTACTCCACGTTCAATTTCAGGTAGGACGGAACCTCAATGTTTTTGATAGCTTGCTTGACATGATGCTAATTGTTATAATAGCTGTGATTTATGGAGCCACGAACACGATGAAAGAACCGACGGGTGAGCTCGAGGCGACTGGTAATGTGAATGGCGGGGCTCGTTTGCCAGATTTGAAAGTCGAAGGGGACGGAAAGAAGGACGGGGGGATGGGGGGGGATGCGGAACTTGGAACGTATTTCGACGTGCCAATGCAGTGTGTTTCCTGTAGGGTGGGATTTACACAGGTATGTAAAGGACATGTCGACACGATGGCTGCAGCATACGGTAAACTACTCAAGATGGATACAAGATGCAGGGATTGCGCTGCAGTGGGAAGTACCTGAGAGTCACCGAAATTCAAAGTTTATCTAGACGCCTATGAAATGCCCCACCTGAGCCCGATAAATATATCACTGTTGCTCAATGCCTGTCCTTTATTCTCGTTTGGCCATCTCGCATTGTTAGTTATCACCCCGTCTTAACGCCGCTTTGGCTCCGGGTGCGGTCCATGGGGTTCTGAAGTGAGGTGGCTCTGGGGGTGTAGTAGTAAGATCCAATCAGAGCGCCGTCAGAGAATACGGAAGTCTGCCAAGTGATTTTTGCTCGCAAGCGCTGCATTAGCGTTCGCTGCAGGTCTGCCAAGTGATTTTTGCTCGCAAGCGCTGCATTAGCGTTCGCTGAAGGTCTGCCAAGTGATTTTTGCTCGCAAGCGCTGCATTGGTGTGTTCAGCATCCAAAGCCTTGTCGACTCGTTGACCCCGATTGCATACCCGTACCCCACCCGCGCGGACCCTTCCACAACTTGATTAGCACGGTTGATTAGATCCAATGAGGCACCATCATCTAAATGACAACGACAGCCTGAAAGATCCGAAAGATACCATTTGGTATAGAGAGCGCTGAATTACAAATCATGAAACTTGCAAATTGATACGAGCACGGCTTCTCCTGCTTCTCAGTTCGGTTCCCGCGGGGGGGATTTCCCCATTCCGCACCATAACAGTGGGCTGAGAAGATGCAATTTTTGATGAGTGCCACTCTTCGACCTCACCTCTCACATCGCCTTCGGATCTTTTGCCTGTTGCTAGTATTCCTGCGATATATGACCTCACCAAGGCCTGTTTAAATGAGCTTGTGTGCAATCCTGTGTAATTCCCAGATGATAATGGCAGCGCGACAGCAATCTAGCGACTGGTAACGTGTTTTGAAGGCATTTAGCAGCAAACCCGATTTTTCTCTTTCAAAAGATATTAATCCACAAGACCTAGCTAATTTTTTCACGAGCCTTGATATTGAGTCTTTTGGAAGACTGTCAGCCACGAACATTGTTCATGACAAGCACCCACTTATACACGAGGCAACGGAAACAAATCCACCCATGTTTAGCCCGTAGTGCTCACGGAAATAGTTCCACGGCGACTCCCGTTTGATTGCCAGTCGAGCACACTGACGCCATTCTTGGCGGCCTGTACGAGAGCGAGTGGTTTGAGGCCAGGCTTGGTGACAATTTCATTGCTACCTGCGGCTGGCGCACTTTTGAGGAGTTTTGCGGCGCCATGTCTTTGTGGCGATGAGGCCTTCTTCTTCGAGCTGCGTGTTTTCTTGGCGGCCTGTGCGGCGTGTGCCACTGGGAGGGTAGGGGCCATTCTTCGGCAACAGGCACGTTATCATTATTTGCGTTGCTAGTTGAGGATTGCATTTCAATAGTAAATCGAATCCGCGGTATTAGTTTCCTCGGCGATACAGCTTTCATTACAAAACG
>JPKC01000439.1:0-11859 GCA_000750925.1 Pseudogymnoascus sp. VKM F-4518 (FW-2643) | reverse complement strand
GGCCTGGGGGTAAAGTTATCGAACTTTTGGTCAGCTCGGGGAAATAGTTGTAGGTGAAGCTCATGGAGACGGTGCTCGGGATGGATCACCCAGACACGCTCGCCAGCATGAACAACCTCGCAATAGCGCTTGACAAGCAGGGCAAGCGCGCAGAGGCCGAGGCGATGCACAAACGGGCTTTATAGACGGAACGAAATATGCAGCAGATCGCCTGTGTGCCGCACGTCACTGGCAGACTCTGTGCTTTCTACCAGAATATCAGCTCTCGCACCTTTACCAAGGACCATCAGTCACGTATTTTGATCAGCTGAGAGCTCATGGCTGCGGAACTGCGGTAGCATCCCAACAGACTCTGGTAATGATGTCTCTAAGGGCGAGTTGACTATTAACTTCGTTGCTAACTGAGATGGCATTTGGGAGAGGGCGGACTCGCACTATATCTATCAGCACCGCCGGTGCGGTGGCCCGATCGCTACAGTACCACAGTTTTAGCCACATAGGCAACACATTCATTCATTCAATCGCCCAAACAGCTGAATTGACCGCATCAAGCAGCGCAATTCAGAGCAAAAACAGCTCTATAGCTAGCTATACAAAACCCAGATATAGATAAAGAAATTAAGGAGTTTCTTACTTTCTAGATCCATGCCACCCTGCTTTCTGTAGCTCAATAATATCCACAGTGACACTGATTGTCGTGCAGTTCAGCCTCGCGTCAGCTACACCTGATCCAGCCACAACCACCTTGCCAAATGATGACATAAGCGAAATTACATCGTAGAACGTGGGGGTCGTTTTACACTAACCAAAAATCGGTTAGTTGCTTTGATTCGATGTACTGATTTGCATGGGGCGACGTTGCGAACGTAGTGGGAGTCCGTAAGTGTAAGGTGGATGAAATCGACAATTCCTTAGGAACATAACTGTGAAACAGTATGTGGATAAGGCAAAAAGCTGCCAAGGGGCCAAGAAAAGGGGGACGACGCAATCCCTGGCGCAGGAGCACACGCCCGTGCTGATCAGGATTCGCCTCCCCTGTCACTAACTTGAGGGCCGCGTATCCACGGATCCACCCAATATAGTGCCACTGCACCGGATGGTCTGATCGTCTCTCACCCGATGGTCTCACCCGATGGTCTCACCCGATGGACCTGATGATCTCTCACACCGATGTTCTCAATGAACCCTCAACAGATATCCACTGATTGTTTGCAGAATCTATCTTCTCCTGACTTATCCTTGCAATTCATCAATGTTTAGCGAGGTAACTGGATGAAACGAATCATACCCGCTGGATATTACAATACTGCTGGCCATCCCTGCCGCTGCTGTAGTCCATGATCTTCCTCTTCCGCCTATCAGGCATGTACAAGAAAATCATCAAAATCCGATACCGAAGGTATGGGAGTACTAGGACAGCCGTACTTAAGGCTATAGTCTTATGTTGAATCGCCCCTAGAAGATCCGATATCTAAGGCGATGGAAGGAACAAAGGAGGGCACGGGATAAGTACGAAGGAAGGTACAAACGAAGGTACGAACGAAGACATGGGTGAAGACATGGGTGAAGGTACAATGGAAGGCACGGGGGAAGGCACGAAGAAACCACAAGGGAAGGTACGACAACACCACGTCTGTCACATATGCTACGCTTGGTTAAATTATGTTACTGGAAGGGAGATGTCTCTATCTTGAGGGGGGTAACGGTACGAAGAAGGGGAAATATAGCCCAAAGAATTAGCCACAAGTTCGATTTATGTCTAGACTGTATTCTCATTCCTCCACCTTAATCTACAACCTTTTCTTTCATCCTTCCCCTTAAGAGTCTATGGGTAACCCAGGTAAGCACCACCTTCAGTTGCGACAAAGCAGAAACTATCGAGATGGCCCCCCCTGCGCTCTCGCCCTGAAGCAAGATCTTATCAAAATCGGCTTGGACACCTGGCTTACTGCTGTCGAGATGTGGCTGCAGATGATTCCTTATCCAGTCCCAGACGTCAGATACGTCTTCATATATCTCGGCGCCGGCTGCCTCGGGGAGAAGACGGTAGTCACCGGTTACAATGATCGCTGAGTGGAGGAGGCAGTAGTCCAATGACCATTGAGGATACCAATCTGGATAGAGGCTGTTGCCGGAAACCTAGGGGTATTAGAAACGAATTAGGATTGGGTGAGATGAGAGTAGACTTACAAAAAACCCACCATGGAACTTAACCACGATGGGGTGGTTCCCGGAGGGGATGTTCTTCGGTGTTAGAACATAGGCCTTAATATCTTTCCCGTTGACGACTTTGTAGGTTACGGCCGAAATGTCGAATTTCGAGTACTTCGGGGAGTCCATTGTTAGCCCATGGTTATATCGCAAAAGTGTCCATTGGTTATCTTCTCCAATTTGAAAAGGAATTGTTTGATCGTTTCGAGTCTACTAAATCTCTCCAACAGGTATATGCACTAGCTCAATACTCGGCTGAGCACTGGATCATCCATACCCGTAACGGAGAAGAGGACGATAATCAGCTGAGTTATTTAGCCACAAAGTTTCTTTCCACAAGAGACGGTGCGTACCTGAACTGGCTTCGTTTATATGATCCAGACATACTATGGATGACGCCTATCTTTCGAAGAGAACTAGACTCATGTCCTGATCCACTGTACTATACATCACTTGGCGGTCTAGCTAGCACCGTTAGTCGATTAGTTGAGGAGGGTGCCGACGTCAACGCGCAAGGAGGACGCTACGGCAATGCGCTCCAGGCGGCATCAGCCGAAGGCCACGACAAGATCGCTGAGGTTCTACTAAGCAAAGGCGCTAACGCCAACGCGCAAGGAGGGGAATACAGCAATGCCCTCTATGCAGCATCAGCCAATGGCCATGACGAGGTCGTCGAAGTGTTGCTAAGCAAGAGCGCCGACGTTAACGCGCGAGGAGGAGAATACAGCAACGCACTACAGGCAGCATCAACCAGAGGCCACAACAGGATCGTTGAGGTGCTGCTGAGCAAGGGCGCTAACGCCAACGCGCATGGATGATACTACGGCAACGCGCTCCAGGCAGCATCAGCTAAAGGGTAGGTAGGAGTAGTGGGAATAGCAGGAGTAGTACGACAAGATTGTCAAAATGCTGCTGAGCGAGGGCGCTAACGTCAACGCGCATGGAGGATATTACGGCAACGCGCTTCAGGCAGCATCAGCTAAAGGCTACGATAAGATCGTCGAGATGCTGCTGAGCAAGGGCGCTGTGCGAGATGTATAAAGTTCATTCCCACCAATACTCTACGACCACCTCCCTATCAGTATTTCTTCATATACATTCAGTATCTGCTCTCTGATCCGTGACCTTGAAGCTTCAACTTATTTCTGGCTGGAGTGTGAACAGATGTGTCTGTCGACCTCATCCACAAAGTCGGCGGATCCTTTCCAGGCCACGCTTAAGAGTTATGACGCAGGGCCCATACAAAAATGCCGGGAGAGGCCTGCACAGGACGCTGTCCACGAAAGAGAACTGTCGGTGCGATCTAGCTAAGGCTACGTAGTAATGAAGTGCTGGGTAGAGGATGCTCCTGCGATATATGCCTCAGCAAGATTCTACTACTTTCAACGGGCATAGTCAGCATAGTTTTGCCCCAGAACAGGTAGGTTTGGACACGGCAAATTGCCACGCCACTAAGGAGAAAGTAAATTTATAAAAAAGACAAAAACATACAACAGTGGGTATTCGCTGGTGGTCACCCACCCAACTACTAATCCACCGATCTCAAGCTTGTGTATGGCAGAGCGGACGGGATGCCCAATTCTCTTGAGTCTATGGTCGTATGTGAAAGTTACTCTGACAGAGTAGCATAGGTACCACTTGCAATAGCGACCACATGGCAAAAAAATATCAAAAACATACAACGATGGGTATTTGTTGGTGGTTACCCACCCCACTACTAATCCACCGATCTGAAGGAGTCCTCTAGATAATATGTAAATCGGTGCCATCCGGCCAAGTGGGTGAGCCTCGCCGCACTTATTTTGCAATCGCGACCACCTCCACCACCTCCACCACCCAAAGTGGATCTCATGTTTGCGACGCATTATACCGCGACAGTGGAACCCCATGGGTGAGCAGGGTGAGCGCGATGGGTGAGGAAGGTGAGTACTAAGCTAGGGAAACAGTCGATAGCCATGGACAACCGAGCATACGGTTCAGGACATCCATGATATCTTGGAATCACATTACAAAGTTGCGAGGAAGCTCTTTGTGGACACTTGTATGCATGCAGGGCAGCGACCCCCACCTCCTGACTGCAGCCGACTCGCCTTGCGGATCTTTGGCACGGCGTTCGTAGGCGAGTTGTCTGCGATGCAGCTGGAGATGGTCGCAGGGGGGATTATTCGACGAAACAATTGCGGAAGAGCTTAACCACAGAGATAATTGCCCTTGAGAAGGGTGAGAAGCTCGCTCCTCAGGCTCTAAAGCCATGAGTGCTTACCTGAAGAGCGAAGAAGTCCAGCACGCTTGCCTCTCGTTGTCCTAATGTAGCGGATCTACACCAGCAGTGTTGCCAACAGTTCTGATGGTCAGTTCTTGGCAGTTTTGAGGCAATTACCAACGGCGTAAATACCACAGGACTCAAATACCAACTGTTTAAATATGAAGCAATACCAACTAACTAACTACCTATATAACTAACTAACTGTTGGTATTTTCACGTGATTAAATCACCATCTTCATCAACGTATGGGATGCTATTATCGCACAACCAGGACTTTAAACACTCAACAGCCTGTATACTCTCAATGCCTAGCCTGTTCCTCCGGTCTGTAAAATAGTGATTTTAGCGCCTGAAAATAGACGTTCTGGCTCAGCAGACATTGCAGGAATTGACAAGATATCTAATGCCATAATGCTCAATGCTGGATAGGTCTTCTGTTGAGTAGGTTCTAGCTACTAAGCACGGGCATCAGTTACTGCAGGCAACACCGGCGCCTGCAAGTATTTGAGATATTCATCAATATTAAGAACTGACCGTTCTCTCTTTTGTTGCCATTGTCGGAAGGTGTTTTGAGGTGGCGCTATAGCTTCTAATATTGGAATTGCAATAGCAGTACTCTTATACTCTGTCTGCCAAAACTCCTGCATCTGAACCTTCGCTTTAGGAACCCATTCTACTGGCCAATTTCCATCAATATACTCCCATTTCCACTGCGGACATAATACTAAGGCAGCAATATAAACAGGAGACCTGTCTGTCAAGCTGTAGTACTTCTCAAGTTTTGCCCAGCCTGAATTACAAGGGCCCATAAATATATCGTCCTTATATTGTTTCTTGCCCTGTTCAAATTGTTCGAGTAAAAAGTCCATTGTTGGTAGGACTCTATCAATTGTTGCTCCTCGGGACTCTGTTGAGAGTGTAGCGTCATGAAAGAATAATAGAAAGCTTTGTAACTTCTCAAGATCCTTCCACTCATTAGCTAACAACATATCAAGTTGATCGTTACAGAATTGAAGGCAAAATAGGCTAAGAGCGCCCTTAAGCTAAATTGCAGTATTAATCATCTTATACCAGGAGTTCCACCGAGTTGAATTATCGCGTATAAGGTTATGGCTATTAGAAAGCGCTCGAAATTGTGCAATGCGTTGTGTACTTCGTTGTATGTAAACTACAAGGTTGTGTAGTTTTCTAAGGGGTCCCTTTTGGCGCCATTGCTCTATTTCGAGAGTAGTTGGTATAACGAAGCTGTTGGTATTGTTTTCATTTGAAAGAGCCTCCTTTTCAGTCCGAAAAAGGAAGGATTGGGCTGTAAGGTTGATGATATGACCATTACAACGGAGTCGGTGATGATATGGATTGTATGATATTTGATATTGATCTTTAAGCACTATTAATAATATTAGAAATGTTGAAATAGAGGTTATAAAAGTATACCTACATTGAGAAAACGCTTCTATCATTGTATCATTATTGCTTGCATTATCCATGACAAAATAACCTACCTTAGAAGCAATTCCATAGTCATTAATGACCTCCATTATGCTTGCTGCTTGATTCTCGCCAGAATGAGCACCGTCAAGCTCTTTTAGAGCAAGGACAGAATGTTGTAAACTACCTATATCTGATATATAGTGGCCAATTATACCTATGATTGCAAGAGAGTTTGGGGAAGACCATAAATCTATAGTAAAATGGATCTTCGAAAGAGCAGATTGTACTCTCTGTCGTATACGTACTTTTTCAGCAGTATATGTTCGAATTGTCCAGAGTTGTACTGTTGTATGAGATGATGGTAGATAGTTGTCAATGGCTGGGTTTAGGTATAATAAGAGTGTTCGGAATTCCTCGATTTCCACCATTCGGAAAGGAATGCCACAAGCTGTAATCCATCGAATATATAGAACTTCAACAAGTGACCCATCTAGAGTACTTGTATTCCCTCCTAAATTTCGACGCTTGTGACCACTTGTATGCTGAAAGGCCTCAGTGATACTTGCTTGTCGAGAGAGGGTTTTAATGACCTGTGTTGATTGGATAGTGATTGAATGAGCGCTTTCGAGGTGGAGCATAACAGCCTTTGAACCTGTGGTTTCAAGGTATTCCTTCCTACAAAACTTGCAGCGCCATACCGCCTTGCCCATAGAGTTAACAAATGAATCATCATGAGTGCCAGGAGTATAATCCCATATTTTTGATGTCCGAGGGCGCTTTTTTGAACGGATTCCAATGCTAGAAGTGGAGGGAGTAGGCTCTGACAAATCAAGAGCCTCAGATCCATCGAATTGCTCACTATCAAGGCCTGACGGTGTATCAGACAATTGGGATGCCATTATATAGAACAAGTAGTGATTTCATCCTACCGAATACAGAGTTTTCATTTATAAAGTCACGTGAATAGTGCTAATATTACCAACAGTTTGAACTGTATAACTGTTGGTATTTTTAAGCTGTTGGTAATACCAACTGGTATGAAAATTATTACCAAACGGCTTGGTATTCGATTTTTAAATACCAACTGGTTACCAGTTGGTAAACAGGTATAACTGACTAACTGTTGGCAACACTGTACACCAGTCTCAGTCTATTGAAACAGTTGAGAATAACCATGGTTTAACTTGTACGTAGTAGCTCAGCTTGTTGGGAAAGTCAGGTGGGTTATATCATGCCCATCCAACCAAGCAAATTCTTCAATCCGATCAGTGAACATACGCAACACGGTTTTCTGATGAGCAACCCCCGCCTATATTAATCGGCATGCTGCAAGACGACCATGAAAGCTTGTCCAGCCAAATATCGCTAGACTGGAGCATGTAAAAGACGAAGCGGGTATCAGTGACGGCGACCAGGATGGTCCGATCCAGTAAGACCCCTAGACTAGACCCAGGTTGCCGTCGCCTCGCACGGTTTTATAAGCCGCTGGTCCCATTACATGTTCTCGATCCAAATGGTTGGCGGAGAAATCCCTCGTGCCTTGGAAGAAACGGATACTCTCCACACACACCTACGGGAGCTGAGGCGGACCTTCTTAGACCAGCTTGCCTACGTGTGTGACAATATCAAGGGCGGAGATACTGTCGCAGCAATAGCACTCGAGGCGCAACCGTCAGGCGTTACGTTCTGGGCGGCATCCAACAACAACGTCCCTGCGCGTACGATTTCGTTCCTCCAAGCAATTCTAAGCACCCTCCAGAACCTTGCATCGTGTCCAACGGAGTATGCAAGGAACGTCGAAGAGACTTGAGATTTCTGACGTGTGCATCAAGTTCAACCTTTGACGAATCAAGGACTATCAGACACTTATACAAATGCCATTGCAACAGTGCTTAGCAGCACTGAAGAGTTCTAGGGATCCAAGAGGCAAGCGGAGTTCAAACCTAATAGCCGGGCTCTAACAATGCTCACAGAAGAAACGTTCATCAATTTCCTAGAAGGATTCAGAGTCTTCAACGGTGACGTGTCCAAACTGTGCCACTTTTCATACCAACAGAGGTCATGCAACTGTATGAAAGCACTGCAGAGGCATATTGGAGAGGGGTCGACGGAGATGGCTGATAGCGACGCTAGGAGGCAGGATTTTATCTTGACTCGCCATTATATTGGACGTCTAGGTTCCCACATAAGGGCGGCGAAACTGCTAGTTGCAGGCGGCTTGCGGAAGCCGAGTCTGTTTGACAATTTCAACATCAGAGCACGACCTTCACCTAAGCAGCACTCCTCGCTACCTCCGACTGATCACTTGATAACTTTACAGGGGATCCTTAAACGGATTCTTCCGAGAGACTCAGGGAAGATGGGGCAGTATCAGGAAGCGCTCACAGCAATGGATGCCATGTTCAAGATCCAGGACCGTCTCCATGCTCTGTATCAACAAAGAGATTCCAGGCCGAGAGTTCATGCAGAATTGAACCTGCTGGAATACTTTCACGCAAAGCATCTGCCATTTGTCGACGATCACCGCTTCATTGGCCGCAGCAAGTCGGCAGTTGATGTGCGGAAGGCGGCGTTGAAGACCTCTTTTTTTTGCTATGAAGTCCTGGTCGGACCTGGCACAGGCTGCATGGGACATGGATTCATTCCTGCAACCACCCATGGCCGTCCTGGTAAGGCTTTGCGCTTAAGATTAGAGGTAAGTCCCTGCCGATCGTGTGCACAGTATCTACGAGCAGCCCTGTCAACACAAGGACGACCCTGTTGTCGAGATTGCGGTCGAATCGGATTGGTTGGCGACTGGCTTTCCCCGAAGCGCAATAGCGTGGTGTTAGCAGTGAGTAGCGAGGGTACTGCGCGTGCTGGTGCTGCGCGTGCTGGTGCTGCATATCAGTTGGGGTAGACCAGTCTGGAACCCAAGATGGAAGATTTCGTATCGTTTTCGAAAACTGACAAAGATATAATATTGTCAGGTTGCCGCGCTTTAGGACCTGCAATTCAAACTTTGTATATATCTTGACGCAAGAACTGCCGTAGTCTGGGGCAATCCCTAATTCGAATCTGTCGGACGCCAACCCGACGAGCCCGTAGATTCTGTCCTTAAGGTCTGATGCGTTCATAAAGCACAGGTCGCCCTGAGTTGACTCACAGCCCACTACGCATGTCAGGCGAAGAAGCGATAAGAATGTGAATTCAGACGAGTTGAACCTATCCCTTATGCAAAAAAAGTCGTTGGTCGCGGGTCAAATTACTCGTGATAACCGCTCTCTCGTACTCCGTTGTCTGGCGGTTCGAATATATCAGCGTATCTAAATTGATGCTGTGTATCATCGTGATTGCTCTATAGGCAGCCTCACAAGACGGCCTGCTTAGTTTCTTCCCGCCGCATGCGAACTCAACGGCCATCGTAACCGCAAACTCTTGGACGACCCATATACGGTTCCACCACGCATGATCAAAGACATCCGATATCTCATCCTCTGGGAAAAGTAGTGAGCCATCATGGCGCTGACGGAATTTGTAGAATAAGCTGTGGATAGAGCTAAGGCGCTAAAGACTTATCAGCTAGTATGCACCTCGACTAGTCGCATTACCACTAGTGAGGGCGAGCCATGTGTAAACAGGCCCCTTAGCTGTCATGAGCTCAAGGTTTATCAGCGGTCATAACTGATATTATTTCGCCTGGATCGTAGCCCCAAGCTCGCTCGAGATCTTTAAGTCTCCACATAGCGCCCCATCCGGTAGTCTTGTCGATGATCTTAAAGAGTCTGGCCACAGCGAGATGCTCGCTTCGATGACTAAGAAGCTTGCCCGCGATGTATAAAGGTTGGATTGCATTGATGAGGTTGGCACTATGTGGGTTGGTCAATGAAATTCCACAGACCCTTCTGGCGTGCCAAACAGCTGACCATTGTGGCATCGACGACCGTAGTAGTCTGTCCGCAGGTCTGATCTCCAGCATTATGATACAGGCAGTGTGGTACAATTGATTGCTCGAGATTGCAGCCCAATGAGCAAACAAAATTTCTGGGAAGATCTGGCCACTGCCAGTTCCTGTTGTCTTGATCGGTAGTATTGCCGGGGGACGTTGTTCATTCCAATACTGTAGCTCGTCCCATAACCGATTCCACTGCTCAATAGATGGCCGAGTGTCGTATTCATCCAATTCGCCTAACTCCAGGTACCTCGTTCGCCTGCACGCTAGATCACAAGTCTTAGCGCACAAGTACACAGCCCAATTTGCGTGCATATCAGGAACCAGACGGCTTTTCTGGAAGAACGTGTCTTTGATTAACTCCTCTTCACTATCTTTTGAGCCTGGACTCTCAGACATTATAGGGGTCCATTTATCAATATGAAGCACGGTACTCTCCGCCCCGTCGGAAACAATTGCTCCACACAACTCCATGCGAGCATAGCACCAGAAAACGGCCTGTAAAAGACCTCCGGAAAACCCGTTAATATTAAAAGAATCAAATAGAGCAGCACAGCCCTCAATATGACGTCTCCAATCCCTCGGGCTCACAGACATCAACTCAAGGCAGGCGAGAATGCAGACTGTGACAAGCACATTCGGATCTTTGGCTTGCAGAGACGGGGCCAAGAGTCTGATGGACTCTTGGTAGAGTTCAAGACTATCATGGGACTTTTCAAGGCCAGTTTTTCTTTCAGTTTGTCGAGCTGAAAATGCTAGAATTGCGTAAAATAACGCTGGCGAGCCATGCGCTACAATTGGGACCTGGACGCCGAAATGTCGTGCCTCGTCGAACTTGTCGAGGTACGGGGCGCATTCGGAAATCCAATTCTTTAGATAGTTGATTAATCTGGCCTTTGGAATTGATACTCTTGTAAAATCCAAGCTTTGCTTTGACAGTTCTGGAGCAGGTACATTGACGGGCTCGGGGTGTGCGGGCGAATTGTACCTGCTGGGAGCGAGACTGGCAACACCACTGAAAACAACGGCTCGTAGTTCTTCTTGTAGATCAAGGAAGCGGGGGTTTGCAGCATACTCATCAACGCTTGACAGCTTACCTGGCGAAAAAAAGGCATCTTCCTCGATCAAGGGAGTTGCACCTTCATAGAGCGGCGCTATTGGGGCTCTTTCGCCATCGGCTGAGTGAAACATTGGGGCGGCCGAATCATTCATCTCAAGCATACCTCTAGGGCGATGTTTGAACTTGGTCACATTTTATAGCCTGACGTGCAAACTGTGGAGTCCTGAAACATGTTCAAGGTCTGTGCGTAGTGTGAACGGGTTGCGGAGAAAATACGGTCCAGACCGACATAACTAATTTGTGAAGGCATCAGCCACGCATCGAGGTTTTTCCGTTCCGTTGAGCTTGTCCGCTTTGGTGGGCCAGAGACAAGACTTCAAGTCCACATATCATATGGTTATACGTTACCGTCAATGCCTCGAGAGTAGGAGATAAAAGTGGGAGCCAATTTCAACCACGACATATCACGGAAACAATTAAGGAAGAAATAGAACTAGTGCCTTTAGGGCTTAAAGCTAGACATAACAAAATCTATAAAACAGACGTATTTCTAGGCAATTTAATTTGATGGACAACTTGAAACGAAATACTGTGGTAAAGAAGAAATAAAAGAGGATTCTGCAGAAAACTGTACAAGTACTAATAGTAGATCATTCTGTATAAAGCGACTAATTATAATACTCGGCAATATGCATACATTTCCTCCTTCAGACCATCACCCCTGCCTTACCTCCGCCTTGTATCTATTCCATGTACTGGAACAGTACAGGATCGGCTTTAGCTCGGCTCCTTAAAAGTTCGATTATTATATCTTCTCAACGTAATTCTCTTGGGCCATACTTTTGGTCTCATTACCACCGATGTTTCCCTCCAAGAATGAAGTCAAGCCAACATCTTTTTGCGCCTCCCGTAGTAGCTCGGCGTCTCGTTCACCAGTGTGACTCTTGAACACTCTGTCCA
>JPKC01000438.1:0-10370 GCA_000750925.1 Pseudogymnoascus sp. VKM F-4518 (FW-2643) | reverse complement strand
CCCTCCCATTCTCCCCCCTCGTCACCTCACACTACCCTACCCCTCCCCCCGAAAGTTGCCCTTGCTGATGGAAGGTAGAACTTCCCATATGCCACCATCGACCCCGAGGAGGCTCGCGTCATTGTGCCCGATGAGCGATACGACTGGCTCTGCGAGAAATACAACCCCAAATCCCGCGTGCCTGCCAACCTGACAGTCTACGATATTGCTGGTCTGACCCGCGGTGCCTCCACCGGTGCTGGACTCGGAAACGCTTTCTTGTCGCATATCCGTGCCGTCGATGCCATCTTCCAGGTGGTTCGCTGCTTCGATGATGCAGAGATTATTCACGTCGAGGGCGATGTCAACCCCATCAGAGATTTAGACATTATCAGCGAGGAGCTGCGCATCAAGGATATCGAGTTCACTGAGAAGGCGCTCGAGGCCATGAAGAAGCTTACCCGTCGTGGTGGCCAGAGTCTTGAGATCAAGAAGCTCAAGGAGGAGGAGGCCACCATTGAGAAGGTCCTGGCCATGCTGAAGGATGGCAAGGATGTCCGCAAGGGTACCTGGACGCCAAAGGAGGTATGTAAACCGCTTTTCATATTTCCCTCCCTTCCTTATATGATGACAAATGGTCAAGAGACCAGATATATAACCCAGCTCGTCGAGGCACAACGTGCGCCGTGAGATAAGAAACATGTTCCGATTTACAACCATCTTCAATATTATATTATAATACTTCTGCGTCTTGGATACTAACCAGCAATACAGGTCGAGCACATCAACCCTCTGTTGCTCCTCAGCGCCAAGCCCGTCGTGTACTTGGTCAACCTCAGCGAGAAGGACTACATCCGCAAGAAGAACAAGCATCTCGGCAAGATCGCAGAGTGGTTGAAGGAGCACGCCGCTGGAGACCCAATTCTGCCACTGTCCGTCTGCCTCGAGGAGCGTCTGACGCGCTTCGAGACTGAGGAGGAGGTCCAGGCTGAGCTGAAGTCTCTCGGCGTCGAGTCCGCCCTCCCCAAGATCGTCACCACCATGCGCAAGGTCCTGAACCTCGGCAGCTTCTTCACCACCGGTACCGATGAGGTCCGCCAGTGGACTATCCGCAACGGCACCAAGGCGCCTCAGGCGGCCGGTGTCATCCACGGCGATTTCGAGAAGACTTTCATCCAGGCTATCGTCTACAACTTTGAGAAACTCAAGGAGCTTGGCAGCGAGGCTGAGATTAAGGCGAAGGGACAGATTCAGACCAAGGGCAAGGACTACGTGGTTAATGATGGTGACATCCTTTTGATCAAGGCTGGAGCTGCAAAGAGCTAAATCTACATATCTTAAGAAGATCTGTTGTGGTTTCATGCTTTTTGAGGCTATGTCTTTTGTATAGCTGAGGCTGGCTTGGGTTGGGTTGGCGTTGGCGGAGAATCAACACCAACCTCTCAAATAGAATGAGGTTATTCCGTAAAATCTACGGGATAAACAGCCATGATACAAAACGTATACCATATACTTCACGACAATGAACTTGATAAATCAATATGTGTGGGCTGATCTAATGGATTGTGCTGATGCTATATTTTCTGGTGTGACTATACTGTATTGATGGTAATAAATACTACGAATAAATAAAATATTTGACGGGAAGATGGTGATGTTAACCTGCATTACTGAATAAATATATCCACCCCAGAAGTAAAATATGAAGCCTATTTTGCTTCATCTAGCACTATTTAACAAGATTTAGCCCATATTAAAGTTGCCTCATACGTTTTCACTGTCGTCGCTTGGAGCCAAGGTACCACGTTTGATTGATAATTCCAAAAAGGCACCCAACGCCACGATAGCCTTGCCCCGCCAAACCCAAATTCCCTAGCGCACACGTTGATAAAGCACAAGCTGCATCTCGCTCTTCCACCTCACCTCCACCCAACCCAACAACCTACAAACTTGCATCATTACCTGTCGCAAACATGGTAAGTCTCCCCAATCCCTGTGTACAGTTTCCCAGACACCTCTGACTGTGATCCAGGCAACCCAAACAACCAAGCAGCGCCTCGCGCTGTCCATCATCGACTTCCTCAACACCTCCCTCAAAGACGGCACCCTCACCGCCGACGACGCCGAGTCCATCGAGATCGCCACGAACTGCATCTCTGAGGCATTCAATGTGACACCCTCGGGGCCCTCAACCGAGTCCCAGTCGCTCCTCCAGGTGTACAGCGTCTACGAGAACCTGCGGGCCAAGACCGCCGCCGCCTCCGCACCCTCCGCAGCCGCCCCGGCCGACGACGAGAAGAAGCAGGCCCCCACCGACGAAGACAAGAAGCAGGCTGAGACTTTCAAGAGCCGCGGCAACTCCGCCATGGCGACCAAGGACTACGCCTCCGCCATCGACCTGTACACGCAAGCCCTCGCGCTCGTCCCAGGAAACCCAATCTTCCTCTCCAACCGCGCAGCCGCGTACTCGGCATCCAAGGACCACGAGTCCGCGCGTGCCGATGCCGAGGCCTCCGTCGCTGCGGACCCAAAGTACACGAAGGCGTGGTCGCGTCTGGGACTAGCGCGCTTCGCCCTCGGCGATGCGAAGGGTAGCATGGAGGCGTATGAGAAGGGGATTGAGTATGAGGGCAATGGAGGGAGCGAGGCGATGAGGAGGGGCTTCGAGACGGCGAAGAAGAGGACCGAGCAGGAGGCTCTGAGCGGCGGGGCTGATGATGAGCTATCGAGTGCGCGGGGTGCTGGTGGCGCGGGTGGTGCCGGGGGAATGCCAGATCTGAGTGCGTTGGCGGGGATGTTCGGGGGTGGTGCAGGCGGAGCAGGAGGCGGGGGCATGCCGGATCTAAGCAGCATCATGAGCAACCCAATGTTTGCATCGATGGCGCAGAACCTGATGAGCAACCCAGATATGATGAACAACCTGATGAGCAACCCGCAACTGCGGGACATGGCGAGCCGATTTGGTGGTGGTGGAGGAGAGGGAGGAGCAGGAGGCGGAACCCCAGATTTGGCAAGCTTGATGCAGGATCCTAGCATTGCCGAGATGTGAGTTTTACCTCCGCACCCAGTTTCAAGCCATATGCTAATACATGACTTCAGGGCGAGGAATATGATGGGCGGTGCTGGACGTGGCGCTGGAGGTGGAGCTGGAAACTAGGTTTGGAGGGCGGCGGCTGGAGTATGAGGATATGATGCCACGACTTTCGTTTGGGTACAACATAAAGAGGGTTGGATAGAGAAATACTTTAATGTCCCAACGGTGCTAGACTGAGTTGCAAAGTGAAATGTGTGTACGGGGGTTCACTTCAAGGCAGCCTTTGTGTGTAGAGTTGATGTGAGAAAGCTTCCTCTGAATGACATCCTCAAGTCTGAACCCTCCCTCACCACTCCACCCGTTGCTCGTCTGGGCCCAAATGTTCAAGAATCTCGACTACACTCTACCAATGCCAAATTTATCAAGCAACCAATGAGAACAAATGCAAACAAGACTTTTTTCTTCTACCTAAAGACTACAAAGCTGACGCCCCACCTGCGCTTCGCCGCCAATCCATTTATACTTTTTAAAACGTCTAAAAAATGTTCTCCGACACTGAGCAGGATAAGAATGTGAACTGTAATTCAAGCCTTTGAAACCGAGATATGAAATCGAAACCCTTCCCTGGGAACCCAATAGCCATATAAACCTGCTCCGATTTCGCCGCATCTTTCGCCTTTCGCTCATACCCGATATCCTGCCCTAAACTATCTACGAGCACAACCATGCTGCTCAGAAGATTCTTGTGCGTAGTGAATGTGACCCCTCCGCGCTTAATGGCCATGAGATTACAGGAATCTGTCGGCAGGCATAGTAGAGAGACCCATCGGTGGAGGCCGAGGCCCAGCATCGGTATAACCGTCCTGCGATCTACTTTGCTCCGACAAAGCGGAGCTGCGGCTGACCTTGCTCCTAAGCCTCCAGTGACGGCCGCGTCGGGAAGGCCTGCCTCGCGACGGACTTCGACTTTCCGAATGACCAGGTTGTGGATCACTTGGAGCTGTCACACGTCGATGATTCTATTGCTATATTAGCACATCATTAACACGGGGTTAGAAACTAAGAAGGCCGTACTATCTGGACATGGGGGGTAAATGATGATTGTATCTCACCGGAGCTGTTTATTCCACTCCCAGACGCCTCGGTCTCGTTCGAAGTGCCATTTGCATAGGCTGCTGGATCGCTCTTCGTATGGTTTCGACGCCCATACCGAGAGAGTGGGCGCTTGGCACTTGATCTTCCTCCCTTGGTGTCATCTACTCCACTGACGTTTCCAGGCCTCTCGGACAGCGCACTCGTCTCAGTTGTGCCATGAAAACCGTTTGAAAAAACCTTGCTCCCTTCTTGAGCCGGCGTATTTTGCAAGCTTCCACTGCCAAAATTGCCCTTTGATTCCGAATTTTGATCTTGATCTTGTGTGGCGGTTCTTAAGCGGATAGGCACAAACTCTGGAGTATCTGCCTTGAGTTTAGTTTTCTTCACTTTCTGCCCATTTGCCGAGGCTACTGAACAGTCCTGCTCAGAATGGTCTGTTTTACTCAATGCTGTAGCAAGAGTCGTTGTCCCTTTTTGCTTTTGAACATCATTTACAATGGTAGCGTCGGAATTTTTTGGGCTCCCAGGAGACGAAAGGCCTTCTCCCGGTTTCACAAGCAGTTGCTTCGACCAGAGGTCAGTGTACTTGCCCTTTGCATGGATAAGTTCGTCATGCGAGCCATTCTCGATAATTTCTCCGTCTTTGATAACCAATATGCGATCTGCTCTCATTATTGTGGAAAGACGGTGAGCAACGATAAAAGTGGTTCGCCCTCTGCACAGCTCCCTAAATGCGTCTTGTATCAACTGCTCGGTAGCACTGTCAACTGCGCTAGTTGCTTCATCGAGGACTATTATCTCTGGGCGTTTTAGTATTGCTCGAGCAATGGCGATGCGTTGCTTCTCGCCACCAGATAGTCGCACTCCGTGGCTGCCAACCAGCGATTGATAACCGTCAGGAAACGACAGGATTTTGTCGTGGATAGCAGCTGCTTTGCAGGCTTCGTGGACGTCTTCAACGCTGGATCCTAGCTTGGCATAGCGAATGTTGTTCAGGATGGATTCGTTGAAAAGATCTGGGTCTTGGGGCACCACTCCAATTTTGTCTCGAAGACTTCTTACGGTCACATCTCGGATGTCTTGCCCATCAATTTTTATGCTGCCATCAGTAACGTCGTAGAATCGGTCGAGAAGCTTGAGTATCGTTGATTTTCCACTGCCAGTTTCGCCCACGAGAGCAATTGTTGAGCCACCTGGAACAGAAAAGTTGATGTCTCTAAGGGTCTCTTTTCGAGCCTCATAGTGGAAGTGCACATTGTCAAAAACAACTTCACCCTTTTTGAAAACCAACGGCTGTGCATCCTCCTTGTCCACGACGGTAGGTTTTGCTCGAAATAGTTCCAGCAAGTGCTCGGCATCCATCAAGCTCTCGGATATTTTCTTGTAGGCGTTACTGAAAAACGTCAGGGGACCCCTGAGCTGTGCCCAGTAGGTCAAAAGAATGACGAAATCTCCAGGCGATCTCTCCTGGCGCATAACCTGGTATATAGCAAGGAAGCATGCACCGACGAGGCCAATTGTGAGAGCAAAGATTTGAACAGCGCCGACAAGAAATATCCCCAACCGGTAATCCTTCTCTCGCCTCAACCGATTCTCCACATTTGAGGAGTATCGGCTTTCTTCGTATGGGATGTTGTTGAAGTAACTGGCCGTCCGCCAATTATCGATGCTCGTGTAAACCGATAGCCACTCTTTCCGGAAGCTTTTCATGTATTGCCGGCGTTTGTTGGTCGCCAGCGACACCAGCTTTGCAGTGCAGTACACAAATACGAGACTAGTAATAGCCAGGATGAGTCCCATGTATGGCCCGAAGAGATAGTTCAAGTATATGCAAACAGCGGAGAGATCAATCATCATGGGCATGACCTCAAAAATCATCATTTCCACGAGCTTGGTGACGGACTGTCCTTGGTTAACAGCACGGTGTATGTCTGCGGAGTCTTTGCTCTCGTGGAAATCCGACGACAAGCTCATTACGTGCTGATGAGATGCAGTGCTCAGTGACTGTTCGGCGTATTGTTCGAGAGGTCGCCATAGCCAGAACTGCACCCAGCCAATGCAGCTGCCAGAATTCAAGAATGTCAGGGTAGCATATACTGTTGCTGCAAACCATGGAGAATTTCCTACAAAAAGTTAGAAGTGCCAGGGATCTAGAGCAGGTGATCTACCTTTGACAAGGGCATCGGTGACTACACCCAGCTGTCGTGGTATCATTATGTTTAGAAAATTTCCCGTCAAAAGGCAGGCTCCTACAGCGACAGCGCGAAGTTGCATGGCTCTATCATGGACTGGCCAGACGTGCGGAATAAAAATTGAAAAGCCTTTTACGTATGCCCACCAGTTGCCGTCGGTCTCCAATCGCTTCTGTACTCGTTCCTGGGCTTTATTGCGTCGCTTAGAATACACATCATCTTCATCAGAGTCTGAAGAACTGCCATCTTTAGAATTGTCGTTTGCTGTAGCTCCGTAGCCAGCGCCATTCCCATTTGCATTCCAATTACCAACAGATTTAGCTGTAGAGTTCTCTGGAAGCAGAGACTGGCGCTCTTCATCGTCTTCGTCAAAGCTTTTGCGGTTTCGAAGCGTCGTGTAGAAGGACAGCAATACCACCAGCGTACATATCCGTAGACCTTGGATGGACAATGAAATCAAGTCGAACAACCCGTACCTGCGGATGAAGATATTGGAGAGAATGAAAAGAGTAATCTCAGATACAACAGCTATCACTGCTGCTCCATAGTGAGGATACCGCACCGGCAACTCAAACTCTAGAAGCGCCGAAGTCAGAATTAACCATGTCAGAAAAGACGAGACGAGGTAAACCTGTCAGAGTCAGTATCAATTTCATGGATTTTAAGGTAATAGACGTCGATGACTTACTGTCTCGTGTTGCTCTGCGGCCCATGGCCTATCGAATAACGTCCGAATTAAGATATTGACAGAATTGGCAGCCTATAAACCATGGTTAGCATGCCTATCGTTTGGTAGTTGCCTGTAGAACACCGTTTTCTGTGCCAACAGGACAAGGGAAGCTTACATATGTTCCTACAACCAGAATCATGAGTGACAGAAGGGCTCGTCGTTTGTCATATTGTCCATCCTTCTTCTTGGAAGCTGCAGGCGTCGTGCAAAACCCAAGCGTAGATGTAAATACGAAATACAAGAGGGATATAGCTGGGTAGCCGTAGTGTAGGACTTCCACAGCCAGAGTGGCCTGATGCGGTCGTGTTGAGTCCATTTCAATTGGGCTGCCAAATGGCAGCGGTATGAGTGGTTTGCCTGCTGTTGATTGAGACGATCTGAGACTGTTATAGAGTCAGTTGATGAAAGAGATCTCCAGGCGGACGAAAGGAGATGGAGGAAGTCGAGGAAGATAAAGAAGAAAGAAAATGCTGTGGCGCGTTGAGGGAATTGAAATGTTATGTCTCACCGGGTTACACACAGGAAGGAACGGTATGGATTTGTTGATGTGCTGTTACCTTGGTGGATATTTCTCTTGGGAGGTGGGTGAGACTGCCGGTTCTACGCGAATCGCGCATATGCCACGCACAATTTATATTCGCGCAATATCCTATCTTTCCTTATATTTTTCTTATTTTGCGTATTCTTCTTTCTTAAAATTTTGTCGTTTTATTGATTTACCGGCGTGGATTTTCACAATGAGGAATTCTCGAGAGCTAAATCCTTGTTGAGATCTATGGCCTCGCTGGTAGGCCAGTGGCTGAGACTGGGAACCAAACAATGGCGATAACGCCCAGAACCAACGATGATGTACGTCGATCAGCTGAGCCACATTCCAGAGTATGCTGTATGCGTCCTTGAGCCTCTAGAATAATACTAATTGGGTTTGTCACAGCCGATGTTGGAAGCAGATGAGCCGCAGATTGTTGGAATTGTCAGTCAGCCTTGTCGCACGAGCCTCAGCCTGATTCTTGCCAAAGGCTCTAGACTCTGTGTCAAGCGCACAGGAGGGGATTGGACAGCATTTTTATAAAATGCCTTAGCCAGCCAGTCATCCGGTGACAAAGCGATAAGATGATCTGCCGTACCGGTGTGAGCTTTCCGGGTCCCGCCACTGCAACGCTGCACCATCCGAGACCACATGGAGCACAGTGGCAACAGGGTAGAATGCCGGTGAGGAGCTGGCCCCTGGAATTGGCCCTTTTAGAGACGTCCATGCACCAAATGGCAACATCGGCCGTATGTACACATGCACCATAACGCATCCGCCACTACATATGGTTTGATGTTGTGGCACAAGCGTGCTGGGAGCCGTTGTGAGCTTGCAAGTCTCTGAGATGACTGGTTTGTGAAAAATACATGTTATCAATATCAAGCGAACCATTGCCTCCGTGTGGCGACTCAATCTCATGCCCGCGCGGTGACATGACACATTATTACCCAGTGGGATGGATTCCAGCTTACTGTACCCGATGATTATCTCGTTCAGCACCCCTTTTTGATTTAGCGGCGACGTTTCAGGAGTCCCAGGGCGGAGGATTTACCGCCGGAACCAACAATCAAAACCAACATAGGTAAATTCTCAACAAGTGAGAGGAGAGAAACCCTGCTCTGTTCTTTTTGAACCCCAGGATTTGGAAATCCTCAGAGATTCCCCCTGTGGCGCGTGGTCATAGCAGCTAGCCGAAAGTTTCCTGGCAGGGGACGGTCTCTTGACCGCTATACGCCCTGGAAAAAACATGCGCCTATTACATAGTTTGTGATGGCTCTTTTGGCGGGACATGGCATAAGTGGAATGCAGTCCATTCTCAACCTGTCTGCAGTTTAATTTCGAGTATGCAGGATATGCCTGTATACTCCCGGCCACAAGACATCCCTACTCTCAGATTTGGAGCCTATTGTGACCCAGCTTGCAGATCTGAATGATGGCATCAAGCCAACCGATTCCCCCCCAGGATTACACACCGATAATATGCAAAGCGGCTTTTTACCCTATTTGCTCGCGATTCTAGGCACCCTTCACGCGCTAAAACACAGAGATAGTCACAGCATATTTGTGCTACTCCAAATCTGGCATGGCGATCGGGTTTGTCGCACGATCTAGATGTTGGGGGACACTCGTCAGGGACAAGGGCGGCGTTGGTTGTTGTCGTTCCCTGCTGTTGCCTGAGCTGGCACAGCCCCGACGGCTCCGAGAACTCCAGCCAACAACGCCTAATTGTTGGACCTTATAAAAGCGATTGCGCTTATTGGAAGCCTGCAATTACTCGGACTATTCGTCCCTCTTTTGACATGGCCTGCAGAGGCTAGCAATCATGTGATGCCATAAATTCGACGCGAACATCGTGTGGAGGCCATCTTATCTGAAAAGTCCAAATGGATGTTGGAGATCTTCACAACTTCGCCACTATTTTTGTTGGAACTATGACTAGTGATGGGTGCACATGGTGGACAATATTTGTTGGAACTCCGACTGGTGATAGATACGTATGGTTATCATAATTTCACACAGCCCCCGAACCACTGCCAAAAACCGCCGTCGCCGACATCGATTTATCGACGAGAAGTTATGCCACTTAGTCTCTCCCGCTCCACAAAGTTCAGGAAAGGCAGCAAGTATGGCGAATATCTCAGATGAGCCTGACGTAGTACCAGAGACGGATGTCGCCGGTCCGGTACTCGGAGTTGCTCTGCAGCTGGCTCTGGATCCAATACACGACCGTCGTCTAGTCTGTGGTCGTGCATATGTGTTCTGGCCAAGGGCTTGACCTCATACTCGTGGAATGGACCCTACATACCGTTGATATCCGAGGTGTGTGACCATGGAGGCCCATGGCACCGCTTATGTGCCCGTTGGACGATGTCGCCACAGTTCCGGAGATTCAGCGCGTGGCGACATCGGCGTAGATGTCGGAGAGAGGGAGGGCGGCTGATTTGCAAGAAGTGTTGTCGGCTGGTACAGGGATGTTTTATGCTGGCCGTGGGGTAAAGTCTTGGATGTGGGGTTGGGTTTTGATGCGTAGGAGTGGCTTATTTGGAAGTGTTGGCAGAACAAAGGCTAGACCAACTACAAGAGTTCAACGATAGTGAAGTAAATGTGTAGATATTTCATTGAGTACACTTTAGTTTCTCAGACTGTAACCCCGTTGGTTCGAGGCGATTTTGGATTCCACGTGGTATACAATAACCTCGACATAGCAAACAAAACCCTCTTAGACGCGCCAAAATGGAAGGCCGCAGCAGTTCCACTTCCCCCAGCAAAAAGATCCCGAATTCATATACACCCCCCCCCAATATCTTA